>CM063112.1:49580602-49755602 GCA_031841125.1 Acanthococcus lagerstroemiae | reverse complement strand
ATTTCACTTTATTTCACCTCTAGCATCTTTTAAGCCCCCCCCCCCCTCCAAAGAATAAGAAGTGTACAAAACAAGTTTAAATAAAATAATCTATTTAGACTTTAAAGCAACGAGTTCAACTGGAGGGATTGCGTCCCTTAGTAAATGGCCTAATCTGCCCCCCGTGGGGCAAATGCTTCTGTCACCCTTTTTCATATTTTTCTTTCCCCATGAGTTGTTCCCCAGCGAAAGCCTAAGGTTTTCAGAAATTCATCTACCCATCGGGTAGCTGGTCGTCCTGGATTCCTTTCTCTGTCCAAGGGGATCTCTAGAGTGCAAACAAGAGCCCTTTTCTTATAAATAATGACTGACAAGTTAGGCCAAATGCTGACTCTGAGTCAGTGACGTAGCCAGACTGGGTATGAAGGGGGGGGGAGGTCGTTCCACTTTTACAACATTACAGGTGTATTTCAGTGCAGCCCTCAGCCTTCTTCGAGTGTCTTTCCTACGTTTCCCCAACTCTGCTGTCCACCAGATGGTTTTACGTAATTTTATTATCTTAGGCTCACTGTTCTTCTCGTAGGCGTCCCTGAGTGCACCATCCAGTATGTTGGCTTGACTTCCAGGTCGTCTACGTTCTGAATCCGTTGCCAGTTGTAACTTGTCAGTCTTTCTAAGTCATTCTTGAAGCCTCCCCAGTTTGTTTTCCTAGGGTTCCTAATAGCTCTTTGTTCCTCCTTAGGTGCCCGGATCTGGTATTGGATGTATCGGTGATCCGATAAAGACGGTTCGTCCAACACTCTCCATCCCTGGACTCGGTCCCTATGTTTGGAATTACAGAGTGATAATGTCTATAACTTCTTGCCTTACTTTTATGACAAACGTTGGTTTGCTTCCCTCATTTAGAACAAGCAGATCCTGTGTCGCAAGGTAGTCTACTAGCCCTTTCCCTCTCGGATTTGTGCCTGTACTCCCCCAGATAGTATGGTGCGAGGTGGCATCGCGTCCGACAAGAAGGTCCAGCTTTTCCCTCACGCAGTATTCCACCAGTTCCCTGAGCTCATCAGTTGGGGGAGGATCCCGAGAGTCGGATGGAAAATATGCTGAGCATACTCTTTCAAAACTGCCCATTGAGATTAAACTTGGAGTTTCAAGTGTTGGCAGCCCTGCGATATGTGTGAGTGATCACGTATGATTTACCGTGAGCGTGTAGCAAAATTCAACTGTCATTGAGTCGATTAGAAATTCACTTTTAAAGAAAATTTGTCCTAAATTCGACGGCATCATTATAATCAGTTCTACTGGCAAAATAATTTTTACCCTGTTTTTTACTCTGCTGAAGATAGCAGTGTTTCTATTTGAAAGTACACGTGATCACACGTTCATTTTCACCCGCGAACACCCGCGCAGGTAATTTTGCAGCGCACTCTAGTGCAGGTATAAATCCCAATGAAGTGAGTATGCTAGTTCCATAGGTAGACTTCTCCGAATTTAGGGAAATTGAGTTAAGTATCGTTTCGGTTACTGTACAACACTGCCTACAACGTGACGTCATCGATTTTCAAAAAACAACAACAGAAGCGCTCCAGTATGCAAACGAAAATTGGTTTAGAATCATAGGTAGACTTATCCTATGGAGAAGTCTGGGTCTGACACGATTATTGTTTTGTTTACAAAACTGTGTTTTTGATAATGAATTATTGTCATCGTGTACTAATGTAAAACAATTAGTAGTCTTTTCTTTTCAATTATTGCTCAATTTTTTATAACTATATAGCAAAAACTGAATCATGTTGCGTTTTCATTTTTTGTGTATTGATAATAAAAATGTCTCATTTTGAAAGGTGATAACAACTGATAATAAATTTCCATGTTATTCCTCTTTTGCAGCCTTTTATAGCAATAATAAACAAAAATTGATAAGCAATTTCAAAACATCGTGTCAAACCCAGACTTCTCCATCTTTGAACGCCTTTTGAACACGAATCGGAGTACTTGAAAAAATTTTCGACCTATATCTTCAATGTGAGCACAAAAAGTGATCCATCGCACCTATATCCAACCATTAAGCCCGAACATTAGCTGAGAAACAGTTTTTTGCGTTTTCTGGAAAACTAGGTTTTTGGAGAAGTCTACCTATGGAACTAGCATACTCAAGTAATGATGTTTTCAAAAAGAACACCATCAGCCACATCCTTTTCAGTAAGCATAATTGTGACGCGCCATGAGAAACCATACCTTCGGGTGAAGAGGGTCAAAAATGAAATTTTTACTGATTCTAATAGAGAAAAGTATGGAGAATCCAATGCCGCAAACCGCAGCTCAATTGGAGCAAAATTCTCAGAAATATGCCATTTTGAAGTTGGAAACTACTAAAAAGTACTTTTCGAGAAAAACTGCTTTAAAGTTTTTCGTTCGGACATTGCTTAAATTACCAAGTTCTCCGAAGGTATTATGATTGAAAATTAGCCCCCCCCCCCCGAGTAAAATTTTATGAGGAATTCAATGGTGTAGGTTTCAGGTTTGCTAAAATAAAACTGATAAATGTATGCAAATAAAGTTTATTATATAAAAAAATGTATGTAAATGACGTTGATTATTAAAAAAATCAACCATACAAAAAATTCAATTTTTTTTTTACAAAAATTATAAAAATCAAACAAATAAACAACGAAACAAGCGAGTATGGGTGCCTAAAATGTTCTTCAGATACTCTAGAACACATTTCCGGCAAAAAGTCATTTTTGATCAAAATCAATTTTTCGACGTGTTTTGGCGTTTTTCTTGAAAACAACTTTTTCACCCGAAGGTATGGTTTCTCATGGCGCGTCACAATTATTAGATCATCCAGGCGTGTCTTATCCATCGTTGTTCTCAAGCTATGTGGTCTCCACTAATTTTAATTTACTGAAACTTCTTTCATTTGTAGCTACAGCGAAAGCGGCTGCCATTACATACCTACTGTAAGATCAAAAATTATTTCCGTATTATGTTCTTTCAAGGATACTGCTTTCTCCAAAACCATTTTCATTGGTGTGAAGCCTTGTCAGTGGTCAAAAAGGACTTCTAATTCAGCCAACACAGTATCAACATCTGGAAATTTCTAGCCGCATCCTTCTCAGTCAGGGCCGGATTTGCCTTCTGTGGCGTCGTAGGCAAAACGAAAGGCGACGCCTAAGAATTTTCACATTGAAATCCCCCCTCTCTGTTTCTCAAGATTTTTTCGTGGGAAGAAATTTCTTCATTCTTTTCTCTCTCTCTGTTCTGATTAATCAATCTTGAAATATGAATAGTATGTTCATGTATTAGGAATTAGGAATAATAAAACCTACAAAAAAATAGTGTTGATGATTGATGAACCAAAAACTAGATAGCGAGACTTGAGTTATGATAATAATTGAACATATGAAAATGAAAGTATATACTAGGTATATGATGAAAATATAAATAAGAAACAATTGTAAGCTATAAACGAAATCACAAGTTTGGTAATAAGTATAGGTAATGAAAATTCAACAATACTGCGCAAGTAAATGATAGAGAAATATAATAATACAAAATCATATTGTGATAGACGGTCAACCGTATCTTTACTTTGAAATATGGACTCTAGAAAGATTTTTTTCTGGTTTTTTTGGCGGCAAATGCATCAATAATCTGATCAATATCATATTCTTTGGTCAATTTAGACTCAGTGTGCAACAACGAGAGATATGAAGTTTTAATCTGACGCAGCGTGTTCCTTAGGTAATTTTTGATACGTTTCAAAGCTGAAAAACTTCTTTCCCCAGAACAGTTGCTGGCTGGTAATGTTAAAAAGATTTGATAAGCAATAAATATGTTTGGAAAGGTGGACATCAAATTATTTTTTCTGATACACTGGAAGTTTTCCAAGGGATCCGATTTACGAGGACTTTTAAGATTATGACTCTGCAAAAAATACTTGAATTGAATTGCTTCCTCAATTATGTCATTGGATTCATCGACATCATAAAATTCTGAAAATTTTTTCGCACTTTTCCTTAATTCCTCGTTATGTTTATCACTTTTTCCGAAATTGAAAAGAAATTCAAATCATCATTTATATCATTGTAAACGCTTTCTTCCTCCGCTCTGCATCTCGACCAAATTATCAATAGTCACGTTGAAACCTTTCCACTTCCATTTTTTTTTTTGGCCCAGTCAGTATGACTTCAGGAATCTGAGCTTTATCACCTTTTAGTCCTTCGAATTCTAGGCATCCTAGTTCCACCCTGATTAGAATCACCTTCATCAGGCACAGTCATATCTAGAGAAGTGTGGAATGTTGTGTTCATTTTTGAAATTAACTCATTGTATCATCCTCTCAAGTCTTAAAAATATAATTGCAAAGATTCATACAATTCACTCGAAGTCTTCGGAAATATGTTGACTTTTTGTAAAGTTATATTCGTCTTATTCAGTCTTTTCAGTATTTTTGTCCACAAAATCATCATAAAGTGAGTTGTTGGAGAAAGAAGCTTCTGATTTTTAAAAATCAATTTCAAAATTTCGTGAGAATTCTAGTAGCGCCGATGAAACGAGTGGCGCCTATTGGCGCCACTCATGAGCTTTCGTCGTAGGCAACTGCCTACTTTGCCTATTTGTAAATCCGGCCCTGTTCTCAGTACTTCATTTCCTTTTATAAATGGGAAATGTGAAAACTTCGAAAATATGTTTCATATTCCCACAGATGGTATCCTCATTCGCAGCTAATTCTGAAATTACAATGTCCAGAACAGACTTACATTCTCGACGATAAAATTCGTTTACATTTCATGCTACTTCTTTGTCGCATTTTTCATCAAATTTTTTGGCAGTCTTCTTCGTCGGTTAACTTTGTTATAATCTTCATCTACATTCACTTCATATCATTCTGCAAATGCCCAGGCACTGTGTTCGATTCGCCAACTTTTAAAATTTTGGCCAATTTTTCCAACTCTGTAAACTGATTGGGGGCAGTCCCCCACCCGCCCCTATTCGCTACGCCTCTGGTTCTTATGTAAAATTAAATTGATTGAAAATAATTTTCCACGAATACTGGACATATTTTCTTCTCGCCCTTTTAAATGCGAGAGCAGGCAAATACATTTACCTGCTGTCAGGATAAGCTGCCTACGTACCTGCCGAAGGAGAGTCTCGCATTGCTCGCTGGGAACTTTCAATTTTATAATGTAGGCAACTTATCCTGCTGCATGAATGCCTGTCTGCTGTAACCGTTTAAGGGACTCGGATCCGAAGATTTTCGATGAAAACTTTCGAAGATCATCGAACATTTTTTGTGACAATTTTTCATAAAATTCTTCAAAACCATTGGAGTTTTCCCCCGAATATTTCCTATGAAGTTCTTCACAATTTAGCAGAAAATTTTCTCGAAACAATTGAGGAGCAATATTCCAAAACGGCCTCTGTCTATTTTTTTTGAAAAATCGTTTTATAGCGCCATCTGGTGAGGAATCTAGTAAAACATATTTTGGCCCGAACAAAATCACGATATCGCGAATTTAACGCATGTAAAAAGCCAAAATAGACTCGCAAAGAGAAGAAAAAAGTTTAGTGTCCATTTTGGAGTGTGAGTGAACTTGGTTATATTCCTTTTGTAGGGTGTGCCAATTCACTTTTCCTTCTGCTGTATTCCAGAGCGCTTTCGGCTGTTATGCCATCATCAGTGGAGTAGTACTCCACTGATGATGGCATAACAGCTGAAAGCGCTCTGGAATACAGCAGAAGGAAAAGTGAATTGGCACACCCTACAAAAGGAAGAAAAAAGTTGTTCCAAAACGGCCTCTGTTCACATATTTTTATTACAATAGAGGAGTCGACATTATCCTGAGAATTTTATGAATAAGAATCTACTGGAAGACACAGTATGTCTAATTTTGTGCCAAATCAAAACTAATAATTCAAAAATGTTGTTCCAAAACGGCCTCTATCCAGGAGATCCCCCATTTCGCGACTGTCATGCTATACAAGGTGCATTCAATATTTCAACGGGATAAATTCCTGTAAGTGTTCTACTAGGCAACCCGACTATCAACCGTGACATGTAGGCGTAATATAGGGATACACAAAGTTTTTTCTTCCCCGTGAAAAAAATATAAAACTGGACAGAGGCCGTTTTGGAAAATCGCTCCTCAATTTGTTGAGATTCTTTGGAAAATATTGGTAATTTTTTCTAAGGATTTCCGATAGGATTCTTCGGGAAATATCGGAATTTTTTCACAAAAATTTCGGATGAAATTCCTTAAAAACCATCAGAGATCTTACCTACAGGTTTTCGATGAAATTTTACTGAGATCATTAAACTTTTAAATCTTTTTGGAAAACACTGGAAATTTTTTAAAAAGATTTCCGATAAGATTCTTCAGAAATTATCGGGATTGTTTTCCGAAAATTTTCGATGAAATTCCTTAAAAATCATAGGAGATTTTTCCCAAAGATTTTCAATGAAATTCTTCGGAGAACATTTTCCTGATGATTGTCGATAAGATTCTTCACTACAAAAAAAAAAGAAGAATATTCTCAATTTTAAACGCTTTTCCTGCAAAATTTTACTTTTGGTCGACTGGCCCCCTTTAAGTATGCGCCCTCACATATGATGGGGAAATGCTCCTTTTCGCCTCCTTTTTGATATATAGCAGCTTACAAAGAACTTTATGTGAGTACACTTCCAGTAAGGTTTTATAGATATGAACAAAAACTTTTTATTTCTGTAATCTTATTCTCCTGCTCTATCACACTTCTATTTGGCTTCCTGGTTACATATTTTTCGTCAGACGGTTATTTTGTTATCACAAACTACCACGTTATATCCGCCAGGAAGCACTGTTAGCGTTGGAGTTGTAAGGGTGGTTCATATTTCTTATCGGAGGTTTGTTTTGGGAGAACAAAAATTTGAGCCGAGAAGCCAGAAAAAAGTTCTCGTTTACGAAAGAGAAGTTGACAAGCCAAACATCTTGTACATTTCATAAAGTCTCGTAAATCTCATTTCTGAAATCCGGGCCTGCCAACCCTGAATATTTATCCTTTGATTTAAGGATATTTGCACCCTGTGAGAAAGTTTAAAGATTTTCGAAATTGTACGGATACTTTAAGAATTTTGAGGTTTTTCGCGAAAATTTTCAGGACATGAAATTCCTTACTGAATTTTACATGTTAATGGAAATGGAGTGGAAATAATGTAAGCAAAAAATAAAAGAGATGTGGCCGACACATCAATCAGAAATCATGAACGTATTTTATTAAGTATACTGCATGCTATTAAAATAGAAAACTACCCGGATATCAAAATTAGAGTTCGTATTAATTATATCCGGAAAAAACATTGAGTATGTAAGTCGCCTCGCGCTTCTTATGCTGAACTTAAATTGAGGAAACTCGTGAACGACTCGACCGATTGTCATCAAACTTTTACCTGCACAACTTCGTGTACTTCTCTATAATCTACCAAAGTTTGGAATCAAAGTTCCTGAGATTTTTACGCCACAAATTTTGTCCTTAAATTTAGGAAAACTCACGAACGGCTCGACCGATTGCCTTCAAACTCTCCACTGCACAATTTCAAATACTGCGCCATAATACGAGTATATCAAAATGTGGAATCATTTGATCCAATAGTTTTTGAGATTTTCGTGCCACAAAATTAGTGTGTACATATATACATACATACACTCATATATAAAATTCGGCTTATATAAGTATAATTGCGTTCGACATGTGTATAATTAGGTTGGAAACTCGGCTTATTACCAAATTGGGCTTATAACTAAAGGTAAACTCGGCTTACGTTATTTAAGTACGAACTCGGCCTATATAAATTACAAAGTTCGATTGCATGATGTACGGAGTCGGCTTATATGAAGTGTGAGGCCCAGTGGCGGATCTAGAAGTTTTCCAAGGGGGGTGTTTTGAAAATAAAACGTTTTCCACCTCTGCCCCCCCTAAATAACCAAGATGAATTTCTTAGCTGATTCTTGATGTATTTTGAAGTCCACACAGGGCTACAGCACTGCAGGTGTACACCGTTCACTACATTTCTTGTTATATAATGTGCTTTCGCAATGTGTTCTTTTTCACTTCTTCGTCCCGAGGGGGAGGGGGTGCAACCCCCCCATTGATCCGCCACTGGTATGGCCAGAGCTTGTGTTTGTATGCATCACAAAAACTCAGCTTACACATGACGTGTACACTAGGCAAGTGTTTCGCTGCAGTTTTTTTGTAACTACGTGATGCGGACCTTTCGAATAGTGTAGGGAGGTAGCAAATATCCTAATATCCCGCTACCTAAGGGTAGGACTTTTTTGATTTGGGCTTGTATCTAATAGTACCCTCGACGTATATCACGACCAACTAACCTTGTATTATGTACATATTCGACTTATTCAAATTACAAAGTTCGGTTACATAATGTACGGAGTTGGTTTATATGAAGTGTGAAGCCAGCTTGTACTTCTGTACTTTCGTGCATATGTATCTATAATATAATGGATCCCCGTAAACCAACAGTACGAATTTTCGAGAAAAAGATTAGTTCCAATCACATAACTAATGTAGCACTGCTCTTTTGGGAATTGCGACAACCCCCATTGCGGAAAAGTATTACGGTTTGGTATGAGGAAACAGTTGTGTGTCGACAATGTTTTCCCGAGAAACAATTACAAATTTTTAAAAAAAATTACGTCTCTATCCCATATCTAATGTAGAACTAATAGGATTTTGAGGCAAGTAGGTATTTTCAGGAATTGCGACACCCTTAATTGCGAGAAAATAAAACGGTTCGGTATGAGGATCCAACAGAGTGTCGGAAATATGTCCCCAGAAACAAATCCTAAATTTGAACCAAATTAGATCTCCCTCGGATATCAAAATTACCACTGCTAAGTATTTCGGGCAAATTGTTTTTTTTTCCCGGAATTGCAACACCCCTAATTGCGGGGAAATATTACCGTTCGGTATGAGGATCCAGTAGAGTGTGAAGATTCATTTTCCCAGAAACAAATCCAAATTTCCAAAAAAATTACGCCTCCCTCGGATATCAAATGTATTGTAGCACTGCTGAGTATCTGAGGCCCATTGATTCTTATTTTTCGGAATTGCGACAGCCCTAATTGCGAGAAAGTACAACCGTTCGGTATGAGAAGCCAGTAGGTGTTCGGGGTTCATTTCCGCAGAAACAAATCCAAATTTTGAAAAACATTACGTCTCCCTCGGATATCAAATGTACCACTGCTAAATATTTCGCGCCAATTCTGTTTCCTTTTGGGGAATGGCGACACCCCTAATTGCGGGAAAATAAAACAGTTTGGTGTGAGGATCCAGCAGGGTGTCGGGAATCATTTCCCAGAATCAAGTCCAAATTTCGAGAAAAAAAATTGCGTCTCCCTCGGATATCAAATGTACCACTGCTAAATATTTTCAGGCAAATAGTTTTTTTTCGGAATTGCGACGCCCATAATTACGAGAAAATAAAACGGTTTGGTATGAGGGCCCAGTAGAGTGTCAGGATTCATCTCCCCAGAAAAAAAATCCAAATTCTGAAAAAAATTACATCTCCCTCAGATATCAAATGTAGCATTGCTAAGTATCTCAGGCCAATTGATTCTTATTTTTCGGAATTGCGACAGCCCTAATTGCGAGAAAATACAACCGTTCGGTATGAGGAGCCAGTAGGTGTTCGGGGTTTATTTCCGCAGAGACAAATCCGAATTGAAAAAAAAAAATTACATCTCCCTCGGATACCAAATGTACCACTGCTAAATATTTTCAGGCAAATAGTTTGTTTCCGGAATTGCGACACCCCTAATTGCGAGAAAATAAAACTGTTTGGTATGAGGATCCAGTAGAGTGTCGAGAATCTTTTCTCCAGAACCGAATCCAAATTTTGAAAAAAATTACGTCTACCTTGGATATCAAATTTACCACTGCTAAGTATTTAGCTCCACTTGTTTATTCTCGCTTCGGAATGGCGACACCCCTAATTGAGGGAAAATCAAATGGTTTGGCGTGAGGCCCCAGCAGAGTGTCGGAAACCATTTCCCAGAGTCAAATCCCAATTTCGAAAAAAAATTACGTCTCCCTCGTATATTAAATGTTCGGGAATTGCGACACCCCTAATTGCGAGAAAATAAAACGGTTCGGTATGAGGATCCAACAGAGTGTCGGGAATCATGTCCCCAGAAACAAATCCTAAATTCGAACCAAATTAGATCTCCCTCGGATATCAAAATTACCACTGCTAAATAATATTATCCGGCAAATTTTTTTTTCAGGATGGCGACACCCCTAATTACGGGAAATTAAAAAAGTTTGGTATGAGGGTCCAGTAGAGTCTCAGGATTCATTTCTCCAGAAACAAATACAAATCTCGAACAAATTACGTCTCTCTCGGATATCAAATATACCACTGCTAGATATTGTCAGATAAATAGTTTTTTTTTCGGTACTGGGACGCCCCTAATGTCGAGGAAAAAAAACGGATTGGTATGAGGATCCAGCAGAGTGTCGGGAATCACTTCCCCTGAAACAAATCCAAATTTCGAAAAAAATTACGTCTCCCTCAGATATCAAATGCACTGCTAAAAGTATCTCTTGTCAATTGATTCTCATTATTCGGAATTGCGACACCCCTAATTGCAGGAAGATACAACCGTTTGGTATGAGGAGCCAGTAGGTTGTCGGGGTTATTTCCGTAGAAACAAATCGAAATTTGGAAGAAAAGTATGTCTCCCTCGGATATCAAATGTAGCCCTGCTAAGTATTTCGGGCCATTTTTTTCGGCATTACGACACCCCTAATTACGGGAAAATAAAAAATTTGGTGTGAAGATTCAGCAGAGTGTCGGGAATCACTTCCCCCGAAACAAATCCCAATTTTGAAAAAAAATTACGTCTCCCTCAGATATCAAATGTACCACTGCTACCTATTTCGGGCAAATTGTTTTTTTTTGTTTTCGGAATTGCGATACCCCTAATTGCGGGAGAATAAAACAGTTTGGTATGAGGGTCCAGTAGAGTGTCAGGATTCATCTTCCCAGAAACAAATCAAAATTTAAAAAAAAAATTACGTCTTTATCCCATATTTAATGTAGAACTAATAGGATTTTGAGGCAAGCAGGTATTTTTGGGAATTGCGACAGCCCTAATTGCGAGAAAATACAACCGTTCGGTATGAGGAGCCAGTAGGTTGTCGGGGTTTATTTCCGCAGAAACAAATCGAAATTTCGAAAAAATTACGTCTCCCTCGGATATCAAATGTAGCCCTGCTAAGTATTCGGGCCATTTTTTTTTCTCGGAATTGCGATACCCCTAATTATGGGGAAATATAAAATTTGGTGTGAAGATTCAGTGGAGTGTCAGGATTCAGTTCCCCAGAAACAAATACAAATTTCGAAAAAATTACATCTCCCCATGATATCAAATGTACCACTCCTAAGTATTTCGGGCAAATTGTTTTTCTTTGTTTTCGGAATTGCGACACCCCTAATTGCGGGAGAATAAAAGAGTTTGGTATGAGGGTCCAGTAGAGTGTCAGGATTCATCTCCCCAGGAACAAATCCAAATGTCGAAAAAAAATACATCTCCCTTAGATATCAAATGTAGCACTGCTAAGTATCGCAGGCCAATTGATTCTTATTATTCGGAATTGCGACAGCCCTAATTGCGGGAAAATACAACCGTTTGGTATCAGGAGCCAGTAGGTATTTGATGTTCAATTCCACAGAAACAAATCCAAATTTTGAAAAATAAATTACGTCTTCCTCGGATATCAAATGTAGCCCTGCTAAGTATTTCGGGCCATTTATTTCTCGGAATTGCGACACCCCTAATTATGGGGAAATATAAAATTTGGTGTGAAGATTCAGCAGAGTGTTAGGATTCTTTTCCCCAGAAACAAATACAAATTTCGAAAAAATTACGTCTCCCTCGGATACCAAATATACCACTGCTAAATATTCTCAGGCAAATAGTTTTTTTTTCGGGATGGCGACACCCCTAATATCGGGAAAATAAAACAGTTTGTATGAGGGTCCAGTAGAGTTTCCGGATTCATTTTCCCAGAAACAAATCAAAAATTCGAAAAAAATTACGTCTCCCTCGGATATCAAATGTAGCCCTGCTAAGTATTTCGGGCAGTTTTTTTTTCTCGGAATTGCGACACCCCTAATTATGGGGAAATATAAAATTTGGTGTGAAGATTCAGCAGAGTGTCAGGATTTATTTCCCCAGAAACAAAAATATAAATTTCGAAAAAAAATTACGCCTCCCTCGGATACCAAATATAACACTGCTAAATATTTTCAGGTAAATAGTTATTTTTCGGGATGGCGACACCCTTAATTGCGGGATAATAAAACAGTTTGGTATTAGGGTCCAGCAGAGTGTCAGGATTCATCTCCCCAGAAACAAATCCAAATTTCGAAAAAAATTACGTCTCCCTCGGATATCAAATATAGCCCTGCTAAGTATTTCGGGCAGTTTTTTTTTCTCGGAATTGCAACACCCCTAATTACGGGAAAATAAAAAATTTGGTGTGAAGATTCAGCAGCGTGTCAAGATTCATTTTCCCAGAAACAAATACAAATTTCGAAAAAATTACGCCTCCCTCGGATACCAAATATACCACTGCTGAATATTTTCAGGCAAATAGTTTTTTTTTTCCGGAATGGCGACACCCCTAATTGCGGGAAAATAAAACAGTTTGGTATGAGGGTCCAGCAGAGTGTCAGGATTCATCTCCCCAGAAACAAATCCAAATTTCGAAATAAATTACGTCTCCCTCAGATATGAAATGTAGCACTGCTAAGTATCTCAGGCTAATTGATTCTTATTTTTCAGAATTGCGACAGCCCTAATTGCGAGAAAATACAACCGTTCGGTATGAGGAGCCAGTAGGTGTTCGGGGTTCATTTCCGCAGAGACAAATCCGAATTTCAAAAAAAAATTACGCTCCCTCGGATATCAAATGTACCACTGCTAAATATTTTCAGGCAAATAGTTTGTTTCCGGAATTGCGACACCTCTAATTGCGGGAAAATAAAACAGTTTGGTGTAAAATTACGTTTCCCTCGGATATCAAATGTAGCCCTGCTAATTATTTCGTGCCATTTTTTTTTCTCCGGATTGCGACACCCCTAATTATGGGGAAATATAAAATTTGGTGTGAAGATTCAGCAGAGTGTCAGGATTCATTTCCCCAGAAACAAAAATACATAGTTCGAAAAAATTACGTCTCCCTCGGATACCAAATATACCACTGCTAAATATTTTCAGGCAAATAGTTTTTTTTTTTCGGGATGGCGACACCCCTAATTGCAGGAAAATAAAACAGTTTGGTATGAGGGTCCAGTAGAGTGTCAGGATTCATCTCCCTAGAAACAAATCCAAATTTCGATAAAAATTACATCTCCTTCAGATATCAAATGTAGCACTGCTAAGTATTTCAGGCCAATTGATTCTTATTTTTCGGAATTTCGACAGCCCTAATTGCAAGAATGCACAACCGTTCGGTATGAGGAGCCAGTAGGTGTTCGGGGTTCATTTCCTCAGAAACAAATCCAAATTTCGAAATAAATTACGTCCCATGTGATGGTCGTTTTATTTTCGCATGGAATATGAACCAGGACCGACACTATTTTACTTTCTCGCGTTTAGCAAGAAAAAATGTACTAAGGCTATTCAACAAAAAAAAAATCACTCTTTATTAGGGTTAGTGTTACAAGGATAGGTCCGTTTCACCAGCCCTCACCGCCAATTTAGATTCTGAAGTCAAAAAGTATCTTATAATTTTATACCTATTTCGTACCAATTTGTACTACCAGTCCCGATTTTGTACCCACATCGTTACCCCCATTTTTAAGAAAATAAATTTGGGGGGCTAGCGAAACCTAGCCCTCCCTCGAATTAGGAATATCGCACCGGAAGCGATACAGAAATTTTGTACCTATTTTGTACTATTTCGTACCACCATACCCGAATTTTGTACCCTCCTTCTTCCCCACTTATTTGCTAAATAAGTAGCCCCCTGGGGCCCCCCCATGGAAGCATTCGGCACTCGGAGTGGTATCAAAATTCTGTGCCTGCTTGGTATCATTTTGTACCATCAATCCCGAATTTTGTATCCTCCCCCTTCCCCACTTATTCACAAAATGAGTAGCCCCCCCCAGGGAAGCAATCGGCACCTGGAGTATTATCAAAATCTTGTGCCTGTTGGTTTTGTACCATTTTGTACCATCAATCCTGAATTTCTACCACCCCTCTAACAAATCAACGTAGACAAAGACTGAGTAAGATTCATCGAATGTAGTGGTCATCTAAGAAAACAATCAAATAGTATTACGACCAATAATAATATTAAAAATGAAAAATTTGACAATTTTTGAGACTGAGCTCTATTTGACATTACTAACTTTGAAATTATTTTAATGCAGAAACATATGAGGAGCGATATTCCAAAACGGCCTATGTCCATTTTTTTTGAAAAATCGTTTTATAGCGCCATCTGGTGAGGAATCTAGTAAAACATATTTTGGCCCGAACAAAATCACGCTATCGCGAATTTAACGCATGTAAGAAGCCAAAATAGACTCGCAAAGAGAAGAAAAAAGTTGTTCCAAAACGGCCTCTGTTCACATATTTTTATTACAATAGAGGAGTCGACATTATCCTGAGAATTTTATGAATAAGAATCTACTGAAAGACACAGTATGTCTAATTTTGTGCCAAACCAAAACTAATAATTCAAAAATGTTGTTCCAAAATGGCCTCTATCCAGGAGATCCCCCATTTCGCGACTGTCATGCGCGTCTCCTATGACAAGGTACATTCAATATTTCAACAAGATAAATTCCTGTAAGTGTTCTACTAGGCAACCCGACTATCAACCGTGATATGTAGGCGTAATATAGGGATACACAAAGTTTTTTCTTCCCCGTGAAAAAAATATAAAACTGGACAGAGGCCGTTTTGGAAAATCGCTCCTCATATGAAAGAAATGGTGAGAATCATTATTATAGAAGATTTTATGAGGAATATTTTTATAAGTTTTTCGTGAGAAATTCAAATCCGTCGTCAAAATGGAGCTGAGTCATTTATTGATGAACAATTTCAGTAACATTTTCGAGCGTATCTCGGAAACGCGCAGAGAGTCGCCGTCCAATTTGGACAACTAATTTGAACTCAGCATGAAAAAGTGCGTGGAAAACAGTAGTAGACCAAAAACTTTTTTTCTAATTTTGAAAATTCCTCCGTAAGTACACATCATTGTGTTATTTGGGGCGAAAAAATTTTCGAAGAGCTTCGGCGTCAGAAATTGTGCTAATTACTCACTTATTCGTGACAAATTCAAATATGTCGTTAAAATTGAGCTAGAGTCATTTTTTGACCAATTTCACTAACATTTTCGAGCATATATATATATATATATATATCTTGGAAACGGAGAGTCACTGTCCCACTGTCCAATTTGAACAACGAATTTGAACCCTGCGTGAAAATTTTAGTGGAAAACTATGAAATAATCTTTGGGAAAAATCTCTGATGATTTCCAAGAATTTCATCGAAAATTTTCTGGGAAAATCTCCGATGATTTGCAAAAAATTTCATTAGAAATCCTCGAGAAAACTTCTTTGATTTCCGAACATTTTCAAAGAATTTCATCGGACATCTTTTTGAAAAATCTCCAATGATTTCAGGAAAATTTTGTCGGAAATTGTATAGGGAAAATCTTCAATGATTCCAAAGGATTTTTTCAGGAATTATCGGGAAGAATCTCTGATGAATATTAAAGGATGTCTTCAGAAAAATGTGTCGATGGTTTTCAGAGATTCTCAACGGAAATTTTTGGGATAAATTACCGATGATTTCCGAAGATTTCATCAAAAATGTTCGGGGATAATCTCTGATGATTTCCAATGAATTTTATCAGAAACCTTTGAGAACAATCTGTGATGATTTCCATGGTTAAGAATCACTTATGATTGTATAGATAGACAGGGACAATGATCTGTTACACAACACTCGGAAATTGAAAGAATCTCAAACGCCACAAAACTGAAACTTATCTTTTATTTGATGGCATGAGCTATTATCAGTTAGTTTGCAAAAACCTGGAAAAATTCACGGGAAATAACGCTCGCAGAGTACTCACAAAGTTATATACAGTTTTGAAGGGGTTGGGGGGGGCGTAAACCAAGATATGGACATGATCTTATATTATCAACTTGAATTCGACGAAGATTCTGTACAACTCAAGGAAAGATGCAGTCACCCCATAAAAGTCATCGATCAGTTAACATTTTAATTTGAAAAAAAAAAAAAAAAAAAAAAAAAAGAAATTCGAAATAATTCGACGAAATACAAACTTAAAGCTGATTGAATATAGGGAGTCTTCAAAACGTTTGTGTTGAAAATTTGAATAAGATTCTTAGAAAATTGTAGTCCCGTTCTGGAAATGATAGGGAAGAATAACGACAATAATTCGAAGTATAGTTTACTCATAATTAAAGTTGTTCAACAAATTCATAAAAATGATTCTCAGAATTCCAGAAAATAATGAAAAGCTCGAAAGGAACCTCATAAAATAAAAAAAAAAGTGAATGTAACCTAAAAAGTCAGAAATTCAAAATATACAGGACTTGATAAAAATTTTTTAATTTCAAAAAATTCACAAAAATTTGTTAATAGATAGTCAGACAAGTTCAAAAAGTTGAGAATTCCAATACTGGTGAGAATGTAATACCAAGTTGCAAAGAATTTTTAAAATACTCTAAAAAGGAATTCTCAGAAGAAAAAGTGTGAAAATAAATATGGATTGGTGAGGAATGTACGCTAGTTTTGTCAAGTTGTGTCCTTTTGTAATTGTAATTCGAGCTTCAGTTTTACGACTACACTAAAGAGGCCGAGCTAGACGATCAATATTTTTCATCAATTATTGGAGACGTGTTATACAATTTTTTGATGATAAAAAAAGATTTTGAGAGTTCTTCCACACTGTTAAATTTTTAATCAATTAATTTATAGTAGCTTTCATAATAAATCCAAAACCCCGAGCGATATTATCAAATTGAAACCTCCCTGAAATTAAAACAGAACTACCCGGCTATCAAAATTTCAGCTAAATGATTTGAATTTTATTGACACTTTGAAATAAAATGATACCTTATCCATTCTTGATGTGAATTTGTGAAACCAACCAAACAGTGAATTAATTGATAAGAACAATATTAAAGCAATGAAATTATGAATAATATTGATCGTCTATCTCGGCCTTAAGGAAAAATGAGGTGTTCAAATATTGTCTAGATATTTAGCGTGAGAGGGAGATATAATCGGCCGACACATCATTATGTTTTGAAAATTCAGGGTCCGTGGAATCAGATGGTTAAAAAATGGTACAAAGATTTTAGAACAACTTCGAGAGTCGCACGCTTTCATGAGAAACCGAGAGAGGAAACAGAATTCGAGACTGGTGGTACAAAATGACTGTATCACTTCCGATGCGAAATTCTCACTTTGGAAACTAAGTTCTGCTAGACCCACCGCTACAATTTTGTTTAAAAAAATAATCACTAATGGGTAATGGTACGTACAAAATGTAGGATGGTTGTACAAAATGGTACAAATTAGGTACAGTAGCCTTCCGATTATCCGCCCTGAATTTGGCCGCCCGCCTTCGCGGCATTAACCGCCTGGACCAGGGCGGATAAATCACATTTTCCAAAAAAATCAGTAAAATCAGAATTTTGCGGCAGAAAAACGAGTAAATAGTAAGTAGGTTCGTCGAAGTCTCATCACAGATTTTCTTTTCAAATTGATCTACTGTATGATATATTTTACTCCTATTACACCCTTTACTATACTACAAATAAAATTCGACTCGTTGAATACATTTCCTTAATTTTGAAGGAAAAAAAAAAAACAGAACCAAAATATTTGACAATATTTAAAATTGAACGTTATTTGACATCGCTAACTTTGAAATAATTCTAATTCAAGAACCGTGGTAAAACCCATTTATGACTGTATAGACAGACAGAGACAATGATCAGTTACGCACCATTCAGAAATTGAAGAAATCTTAAAGGGTTGCAAAATTGAAACGTAAATTTTATTTGACGTCGTGAGCTATTATCAAATAGTTTACAAAAACCTGGCGAAATTCGCGGAAAATTACTGTCGCAGAATGATCACAAAGTTATACAATTTTGAAGGGACTGGGAGGTTGATCAAAATATGGGCATGAGATTTACATTATCAACTCAAATACGAAAATTGTACCCAACTCTAGGAAAGTTGCAATCATCTCATGCAAATCATTGATTAGTTAACATTTTTATTTAAAAGGAAGTATTAAATTCAAATAATTCGACGAAATATAAGCGTAAATCTGATTCAATTGGAGAAATTTTCAAAATTCGAAAAAATCAAAAATTCCGAATTAAAGACCGTTTTTGACTCAGTTTTTCACGCTGAGTCCTAATTTGGTGTTGAAATTTGTCGACGAAACTCTGTTCCAGAGATTCACGCTCCATTCCTGAGATTCACTCGAAATAGTGGTCAAAATGGGTCAAAAAATGACTCTAGCTCAATTTTTACAACAGATTCGAATTCGACTCGAAAAATTGAATAATTAGCAACAGCGCCGATGCCGACGCTCTCCGAAAATTTTTTCGCTTCAAAAAAGACACGATGTATAGTATGGAGATATTTTCAAAATTCGAAAATATCAAAAATTCCGAATTATAGACTGCTTTTGACTAAGTTAGTTCGAATTTGGTGTTGAAATTTGGCGGCGAAGCTCCGTTCCCGAGATTCACTCGAAAAAGTGGTCAAAATGGGTCAAAAAATGACTCTAGCTCAATCAGGGACGGCAACCTAGATATTTCCCATGTGTAGCATAAAGGGGGAAAAAATATGTTATTTATCGGAAAATTTAATCGCTTCTTGTATAATGATATACTATTTTTTAAAAACATAATTCGCTGAACAAGAGAATGTTGAAAATTAATTTGATACGATAGCAAATGTTTTCAGCCACTCAGAGTACGAAATTTAGTTCGATTTGTGGAAAATTGCCATCACTATAGAAAAATCATCACCAAGTTGTGACAAGACTTTTAAAGGAGAGAAAAAAATTGATATTCGAATGATTCCACAAAATGTCAACCTGATCTATAAGCAATCGATTTTTCATTTAAGACGACGAAAATTCTCTACTAACTGAAAAACGACGAAATCCTGTTCGTTTTTCCCGCAGATAACCATTATCGATGAAGAACGAGAAGAGTAGGGTAACAGGGCACTGCCCCCACACTACTTGCCCCCTTCCCTAATGAAACACAAAATCTGGCTTTACTTCATATTTTCACTCTCTTACAAAAGCTTTGGTCGACCAGTTTATGTAAATTTACAGCGAATTAGCAGCGCAGCTATAGATTTATTCAGTCCAAAATATTTCAAAAAATTTTAGAAAATTACATGAAGTTTTATGAATTAGAAATATTCCACAATAACTTGAAGACTCCAGAGAAAATTTAATTCGGATCAAAATAATTTCCAGAATTCTAGGAAATAATGAAAAGCTCTTAAGGAACTTCATAACATTTTTAAAAAGGTGAATGTACCCAAAAAATTCAAAAATTCAAAATATCTAGGACTTTATAACAATTTTCAAATTAAAAAAATTTTAAGAAATTTATTAGTCGATTGTCAAGATAATCTATACTTCAGGAAATAAGCGATAAAAAATCCTCATTTCAGTACCTGGTCTAATTTTTCTGGCATTATCAAATTGACTTCTTCGGAGAGGAAAATATTGGAAATTGGCGTGCCAACACGAGTCATATCGAAAATCTGATTGAGTTTCTAAATGCAGCGACATAGAAACCTCTATTTCGATATGTTTTTCGATTTTCCGAGTTACGTTGATTTTGTCTATTAAAAAACTAGTAAGAATTCTCAAATTTAGTAATCAAAAAATGCTTATTTCTAGTGGGCCTATTTGAAGGGTCTAAATTCGGATTATGCAGCGCAAATCGAAATTGAAGAATCAAAAATTTGACCCTCTTTTCGAATTCAATGATGCATGACACTCCTGTACCTATTTGACACGCTGGTGAAATTTTTTAGCAAAATACGAGTGGCCTCTTAGAACAGAAAATAATTGAATTTTGGGGCCCACGTTGGGATCCGATGGAAGATCTGACGCTGTTATAAATCAATGATCTAAAAATTCCAATTTCCATACTTCGTCCAATTTTTAGAGCCAAGTTAGTTTCATCTGATTCGGATCGTCAGAAATTTGGATTTTTGGGTTCAAATCAGGGCCACATAAAAGGACGGATGCAATCAGTATTCGCATTCAGTGACATACTGATACTTTTCTCGATTAGTTCTACCGTCAAGCCTTTTTTTTTTATTAGGAGAAAATTTTTTTTACAACAGCGAACGTCACTCGAAAAACTTTCTTAATGCCGTATTCAATTTAAGTTTCAAATTTTTGCTATTTTGAAAGTTCTTCAGAATTCTTATTGACTTTTTCAAAAGTAATTTAAAAAGATCAAAATCAGTATGTATATCATAACCCTTTGATTATTATTTTTCTTTCTTTCTTTCTTTCACATATCTTACTCAAGGTTTGCATATAAGTTGATATTGAATTTAGTAGGTATACTTTTCCACTCTGTAAAATTATTTTTAATTTCAGGATTTTTTTCTTCAAAGTTTTTGCTAACACTCCTTTATTACTTTCTCAAAGAGACTGTAATTTTCCACGAATCAGGTCGACTTATCCTATTCTATTTGATTGAAAATTTACATAAAACCAGGTCCATTTTCGTGCATTTTTCAAATCCTAAGGTATTTCTTTCTTCAAATTTTGTATTGTCATTTATCAAAAATGTATAATCAGAATATTTCTGAAATCTTTTTCAATTTTCGTACCCGAGTTGTTCGAAGACTAAAAATTTCGGACTAATACTCAATTTTTGCAACTTATCAAATTTTCCATTTTAATCCGTTATTATTAAATAAATAAGTATACTAACTTTCTGATTATTTTTTCTGAGATGAACACAATTTTCCCTGAATCATATATTTCAAATACAGGTTGTCTGAAAACTCACGACAAAATTTTCTATTCTGGTAAATTATTCGAATTTCAATATTTTTTATTTCATCAAAATTCTTGTATATTACGCATTTTTTCACAGGATGACTGAAGAAATTATTTTCCACGAATCAAATTGAATTTCCCTGTATGAAGTGAAATTAAACTAGTTATTTGAATTTATTTAAGTTTTTAAATTTGAAGACTTTTTTCAAAATTTGAGTTTCTTTTCCTTCAAAATCGTTACCATAACTTCGATTATTTTTTCAAAATGTGAATACAATTTTCAGCCCTGAGATTGGCTTTGAGTTTTCGGGTATGCCCTCAATATTTTTGCCCCCTCCCCTATTATCCCCTCCGACTAAATAGGGCAAAAATTTTTCGCTCGCAGCCAATATTAGTTTTTGTCCTACCATTAGAAATTTTTCGCTCGCTCCACTTGCAATTAAGCTAATGCACCATTTTTAACATTCTCATATTTTATATTTTATTATGTCTCATTGAACAAACATTAAATAATTAAAAAAAAAAAAAAAAAAAAACACCAGAATTGAACAGTGGTATTAATTTTATCAAATAATAGGTATGAGGTATCACTATATCAGTAGTGACCAGCTGAGGTTTTTTCTGAGTAGCACAGCAGTAGATTATATTTGTAGGTACTTAACTTAAACTTAATATAGAAAAAATAATCATGTAGGTAAGTAAATGCAGGGTAATGTAACGAGTTAACGACCAACGACTAAAAAGTTTTAGGAAGGAGTAACGTATCTAATAATAATCCAATAAAGTATCAACAATCAACATACTTAACTTTAAAAAAAAGAAGTCTAAAACAATTTCCAAAACCTGATATCTTCCGGATCATACTCTACGGGTTTCATCTTTTTACTTGTATTTGTGATAGCAGATCTACATATGATTCATTAGCCACTTTCGAACATATGGACCAGGATCAAAGAATTCTAAGGGGGGCCCATTCATTTTTATAAACATACTGCTTGCTAATCGCTCAATTCCCAATGAAGATCTTTCTGGCGTCATAACCAAATTCATGACGCTGTACCCACGTGCACATTCTGCTAGAGCTTCAGAGGCTTTCATCAGCGGGAATCTCATGCTCGCCTTGGAGAATATCATCTTCTCTCCAAGTTTGCGGATCCATGAGTACGGTTAAATTTTCTAGAAGTTATTTTTTACAGCTACTTCCACCAAAATTTCTCATTATTTTAGGGATTTGGTTAAAAATTTTATGGGAGGGCCCGGGCATACCCCGGATTTCTTTTGGGAGGGCTGGGCCCACCCGGGCATACCCTCAATCTCAGGTCTGACAATTTTCCTTAGAACCTAAATCGTACCATATTTTCCTGTATGATTTATTTGAAGATTCTCGATATTAAATAAAGTCCATTTTTCCAATTTGGCGAATTATTCCAATTTTAAGATCTTTTCATCAAAATTCTTATGTAGCACACTGGCCATCTCCTCAGGATGACTGTAATTTTCTACGAATCTGGCTGAATTTTCGTATTCCAGTTGGCGGAAGACTTAGGACATCAAATTAATGATGTTCATTTCCCCCTTATTCGGAGTTTTTGCATTCTTAAATTTTTTATATCCTCCTTTTGAATACCAGTAGTCCGAAAACTCACGAAATAATTTTCTATATTATTAAATTATTGGAATTTCATTTTTTTAATTTTTTTGTATTTTTTAATTCGTCCAGTTTTTTTTTATACCTCACTCGTCTTTTTAGGGAATGACTGAAATTTTTCGCGAATGAGCCTGAATTTTCCTATGCGACATAAAATCGAACTAGTGGATAGCTGTTGATGTTTGGGGGCGAGGGGGAGGTTCGACCCCCGACCCCAGTCCACAGCAGATAACTCCGATGAAATAAAGTACGCCAGGTGAAGTTGATAGGTATATTCAGTAAGCGTCGTACATCGTATCGTTAATAAGAACCCACATTACATCACTGAGTATGTACGTAGAGTATGCAAAGTATAACAGTGTCGAGTGCATCGACCGAGACGCCGTAAACGTCTAAGTAGGCAACCATGGAGCGGCGAACCGCCCCACCATGCTACCACTTCTACAATAGCAAATTAATTTAAATTTTCAAATTCGTGGAATTGGTTTTAGAAATTTGACTTGTTTTTATTTCCTTAAAATCGTTGTCATAACTTTGATTATTTTTCTAAAATGTGATTATAATTTTTCTTGAATCGTAATTAAATTTTTTGTATGATTTTTTTGAAGACACAAGATATTAATAGGGTCCAATCTCCCATTTTGTAGAGTTATTCTTATTTCAAGATTATTTTTCCTTCAGGATTCTTGCTTAACACACTGATCATTTCTTACTTTTCTATGAATCGCCGGCAAACTGAACTCTCGTATTTCAGTGACGCGAAGATTTTTGGTACCTATCGGACAAGATTTATCTTCACTTTCTCAAATTTTTCGTGTTTTATGTTTTTTTCATTTTTCAAAAATAATTATACTGGTCGTTGTCATAAGTCTTTGATCAGTCTCAGAGCGTGACTACAATTATTAATGAATCTTACTCAATTTTCGTGTACGAGTTATTTTGCAAGTTTGTCAAATTTTTCACATTTTCTATTTTTTTTTTTTTTTCATTTTATCTTGACCCCTAATTTTTATTCCTTAACATAATTTTCCGTGAAACGTACACAAATTTCCTACTTTGTACACGAATTTTTTTAGTCAGACCCATCCTATCAAGTTAGATTCAGTTTTCCATTTTGTCGCATTACCTGACCTTCAAGATTTTTCCCTTGTAAATTCTTATTCAAAATATATATTTTTCCTCAACATTCATAATTACGGGATTATTTCGTGACTACAGTTTTCCATAAATATTTTCGGGCTTTTGCATATACAATGCTACTGAAATGTTCCAAGATTCTGAATGGAGTTCGAATTTTATTTTACCGAATTTTAAAAATCTTGAGAATTCTTCCTAGATTTTCATCATAATTCGATGCTTGTTCTTCCAGTGCATGACTACAGTTATTGAATCTTACTCATGTTTCGCATGAGCGTCGTTTAAAGATGTCTGGTACGGAAATTTTCATATTTGAAAATTTTAATGTTTTGAGATTTTCTTCGGACTGCTCGTTATTACTTATTGATTTTTCCGATGTGACTACAATTTTCGAGAAATTGAACTGAATTTAAAATCTAAAGTCTTTTTGTTTTTTATAAATTCAATTAAATTTATGGAAAATGGTTCTTTTGAAAAAATGATCAATCAATCCTGACGAAACTGAAAAGAAAACTATTGTAATTCAAATAATTATAAAGTTGAGCTCAGTTATACAGTAGCACTTCTCAAAAAAGATTATAGATATGAAAAGACTGAGTAAGATTCATTGAATGTTGTGGCCACACAGGGAAACAGTCAAATAGTTACGAGTAATGATAATTTTGAAAGACAAAAGAACAAAAGAATTTGACAGTATTTAAAATTGAACTTCATTTGACATCACTAACTTTGAAACAATAATTCTAATTCAAGAACCTGGGTAAAATCCATTTATGACTGTATAGACAGACAGGGACAATGATCAGCTACGCACCAATCAGCAGAAATTGAAAAAATCCTAAAAGGTTACAAAATTGAAACGTAAATTTTATTTGACGTCATGAGCTATTATCAATTAGCTTACAAAAACCTGGCGAAATTCACGGAAAATTACATTTGCAGGTTGATCACAATGTTGTACAATTTTGAAGGGGCTGGGAGGTTAATCAAGATATGGGCCTGAGATTTATAATTATCAACTCAAATATGAAAATTGTGCCCAACTCAAGAAAAGTTGCTGTCATCTCATGAAAGTCATAGATTAGTTAACCTTTTAATTAAAAATATATGTATAGCTGTATTGAATTCAAATAGTTCGACAAAATATATACTTGAATCTGATTCAGTATGGTGAGTCTTCAAGACGTTTGTGTTGATCCGATCGCAAAAGTGTTCAGTCATCTATTAGTGCACAAAATGTAGCTCGATTTATGGAAAATTGGTGCCACTATACAGAAATTATCATGGAGCTGTGCCAAAACTTTTAAGGGAGAAAAAGAAATTGAAATTCGAATGATATTCCACAAATTGACAAACCTGATCTATAAACAATAGATTTTTCATTTAAGGCGACGAAAACTTTCCACTAACTGAAGAAAGGCGGAGTCGTGTTCGTTTTCCCCGCAGATAACCCTTATCGATGAAGAATGGGAACAGTAGGGTAACAGGTTACTGCCTCCTTACTACTTGCCCCCTTCCCTAATGAAACACAAAATCTGGCTTTACTTCATATTTTTACTGACTTACAAAAGCTTTGGTCGACCAGTTTATGTAAATCTAAGAACACTCTGAGAAATGCTTTGAATATCTTACATAAAAAATGCAATCAGCGAAGTCCACCATATAAGAATATCTACCAACTCGCCTGTGCTCGTTCATAGGTACATTGAATTTCCATGTGACGTTTCCGTTATTGCCTTCAGAAAAATTTCAGTAGAAATACCTACGTCTCTGGAAGTAAATTGAAGTCCAAGAATATTCATTCAAGGAAAAATTGTGCCAAATTTTCTGATTCTAGAAATAATAATTCAAAGGAAAATGTTGAAAAATTTTCCTCTAACCATTTCCGCTAAGAAAAATGGTCAGGATGAATGTTCAGTTTTTCAAATCTAAAAATATTTGTTATAAGAAAAAAATAAAGTTCAAGAAAAAAAAAATGATGTTTCTTTTTTCTACAAAATTTTCCTTAAAGTTTTCAAACTATCTAAAAGTTGCAGAATGTAAAAAATTTAAACAATTTTCTGTTACATTGGTGACGCATGTACTCGTAATATCTGACTATGGATAGCATATAGGTAAGAGGTAATTCTTAAGTAAATTCAATAGGTTTAAGGAAAATTGTTGTTTTGAAAAAGTTAGTGATCAATAAATCCTGACAAAATTGAAAGAAAAGAAACTAGTAAATTACAGGATTAGGAAGTAAAACTCAGTTGGATAATTGGACTTCTGAAAAAATCTTATACAGAAATTGAGTAAGATTGTAATCACCCAGGAAAAAAATCAAATAGTTACGACTAATAATTTTGAAAAATGGGAAAATGTGACACTATTTAAAATTAAGCTCTATTCGATTATGCGAAAACTGGGTAAAATTCATTTATGATTTAGTAGGATGGTCCTTATTTTCAAAGTTCAGAAATCTGACTTCCAAGCAAACTTCAAGACATGTATGCCTCGAAGAAATGACTGAGCGTCTCTTATCCGAAATAAATAAATTGTTTCGAGCTTTATGAGTAAGGATCACCCTATTACTCGTTTACAGACAGAAAAAGTTTTGCCCTTTTTTAAGAACTCATTTTGGATTTTCAGATCCAAATCGGAAACGATTGAAAATCTGATAGCATTTTGAGATATACTTGGTTGAATCAATTTTATTTACTTGAAGAAAGCAAATTTAAATCCTAAGGTCCAAATTGGGATTGCGTACCAAAAGTGGATAGAATACGAGAAATCAGCGCTCAAGAAATCCTTATTCCGGGTACCTTATTTAATTTTTTTGGTATAGTAGAATTCTTTCCTTCAAAAAGGAAGAAATTTAAAATTGGGGCACCAAGAAAACTCATATCGAAAATCTGACTGAATTTTCGAATGCAGGGACATAAAAACCTCCACTCTAACAAGTTATTTAATTTTCTGTTTGGTTAATTTTGTCTGTTAGAAGACTGTTAAGAATTTGCAATATCAGTAACCAAAAAATGCCTGAGTCAAGTGGGCGCATTTGAAAGAGCCAGTTTGGATATCGCGACTCAAATCAAAGTTGACGGGTCAAAAATTTGATTATCTTTTCGAATACAACGACGCAAGAAACACCTGTGACACCTCAGATTTTTGAGTTCAGATCAGGGCCAGATAAAAAAACTGATGCAATCAATATTCGAATTCAGCGATCCACAATAAAATGCACTTCTTTCGTTAATCGTATGTTCGAGCTTCCGTTTTCGGGAAGACCATTTTTAAAAAACATACGTTTTCACTCAAAAAGCTTTATTCGTTCTAAATTCATGTCAGGTTTCGAATGCTTACTCTTTTTAAAGTTATTCAGAATCCTCGTCATAGACTGTTTGAGCAGTTCATTTAAAAGGATCAAAGTTTTCCGTGAATCATGTCGAATATTTGTATATAAGTTCATTATAGAATCACGATATCGAATTCAGTTCAATTTTTACCCTTCGACGCTGGTGTGAACAAACCTTGTATGTAAGTAAAAAATAATTTTTCGTGAAATAATCAAACAAAAAACTGTTCTAATTGTAAACTGCCGTCTTGGAAGTCATTCTAGTACCAGTAAATTATTCGCCATTGTAAAAAAAAATCGTTTTACCTCACTTTTCGAATAAAACGACTAAGTGTGGCCAAAATCGTACTTACAAGGTTCGTTCACGTCACCGTCGCTACATTTCTGAGATGAACAATCACTTCACAAAAACCTAGCATGATTCACGGAAAATTGTGGTCATAGAATGATCATAAATTGATATACGATTTTGAAGGGAAAGGAGAATCAAAATATAGACGTGATATTATATTATTAACTCGAATATGAATATTCTGCCTAACTCAAGGAAAGTTACAATTACTTCATAAAAGTCATCAATGAGTAAAGAAAATTTTAATTAAAAAAAAAAAAGAAGAGAGGTTGATATTCGAATAATTTGACGAAATATAAAATAAACCTGATTCAATATAGTGAGTCTTTATAACGTTTGTGTAGGACATTTGAGTGAGATTCTTAGAAAATAGTAGTCCCACCCTGTAAAAGAAATGGAAGAATTACGAGAATAATTTAAAGAGGAAATCTATGAATTCGCTACACTCGAGAATGTTGAAAATTAATTTGATACCATAGCAAATGTTTTCAGCCACCCCAGAGTACGAAATTTAGCTCGATTTGAGAAAAATTGTCGTCACTATAGAAAAATTATCACGTAATTGGGACCAGGACTTTTAAGGGAGAAAAAAAAAATTGAAATTCGAATGATTCCACAAAATGACAACCTGATCTATAAACGGTAATTTTTTTATTTAAGACGACGAAAAGTCTCCACTAACTGAAGAAAGAAGAAATCCTATTCGTTTTCCCTGCAAACAACCCTTATCGATGAAGAACTGGAGAAGTAGGTTAACAGGGCACCGCCCCATGACTATTTGCTCCCTTCCCCGATGAAACATTTTTACTAATCTTCAAAAAATTTGACCAACCAGTTTATGTAAGTTTAGAGCGAGTTAGCAGCGTAGCCACAGATTTTTTAATCAAAAATATTTCAAAAAATTTTAAAAATTACACGAAGTCTTACAAATTAGAAATGTTCTAAAATAACTTGAAAACTCATGGAAAAATTTGAAACGTTACAATTTTTATTTTGTTTTTCGAAGGCGCCTAATAGCCATTAATCTTAGAAAATTTTAAGAAACTTCGAGATAACTATGGACAGCACTTCAACAAAATATCAGAATGTTCTCCCACATTGTAAAAAATTTGATGATATTTAAGGGACGCACGAAACAAATTCGGATCAAAATATTTCGAAAAATGATTCCCATAATTCCAGAAAATAACAAATAGCTCGAAAGGAACTCCCACTAAGGAAGAATGAGGTTTTCAAATTCTGTCTAGATATTGAGCGTGAAAGGTAATCGACCGACGCCTGACTGATCATTATGTTACCCAGTACACATTGACCACACTTCCAGAGAATATTCATCTATCAGGTAAACGGTACAGTTGACCCAGTGGCGGATTAAGGTGTGTGGCGCCCTTAGGCACCAAAATTTTTGCCGCCCCTTATGCAAGCGTCATTAAGGGATGGATGAGGAGAGGGTGAAAATTTTTTTAAAATAATCCTCAGAGACCGCCACATATTTCAACTTTTGTTTTTACAATTTTTTTTTGTGTTTTTATTACAAGTACAAATAATATTAAATTCTAAATTATTGAGTTGTATTTAAAAAACCATACAATTTCAAATTTTTATCATTTACAAAAATAATTTCTTTCTACTTTTACCAGCAGCAAATTCGTTAACAATTTCATTAAAATCAATCTTATTAACTAATACACTTTCAATGCTTAAAATAGCGAGGGAGTTTAATTTTGAGTGAGACAAAGTCGACCTCAAGTAATTTTTTAAACGTTTTAAAACGGAAAAAGAACGCTCTGCTGAACAATTGGCTACTGCCATAGATAAGAAAATTCGCATTGCTATGTCAGTATTAGGAAAAGTGAGATTTAAAGAATGTTTCTTGAAAAATTCAAAAGATTTGGACCAATCGTTTATTGGTTCTGTTGATGAGATGTAGCTCTTGTAATGGATACACTCTAAGGGAAAGTTGTCATCAAATTGATCAGCATAAATTTGTTGAAGATTTTCTGCTTTCTTTATAATTTCTTCAGGCTTCAACTGGTTCAGTTTGAATAAAAAATCGAATCGGTCTATAACAGTGGAGTATGCCAGTTGCCTTTTCTTAAGTTCAGAACCAATTCTATCTAAGTGGCAAAATACGTATTTATTCTCAAATTATCTCGTCCGTCAAATTCAGGTTCATTCTCTCTTGATTCGCCAGGAAGAAGTTTTCGAATCTTATTTCGTCTCTTGTTTTCAGGCTCATAATTTTCGTTGCCATCGGTTAAAATTTTAGCTTCATTTAAAAACTGATTAAACATTTCATCATTTCTTAGACTTTAAATGAATTCAGTTAATGCTGTATACAAATGATTAACCAAGTTTAAATCTGCCCTTTCTGACTGTAATTGCTTGCTTGTTGTGTGAAATCTCTGCAACACTGCATTCCAGAAAACAGACATGAAAGCAAATTCAAAACGATCAAGGTGCTTCATTAGTCCTTTGGCTTCACAACGGACTTCTGATTTTTCTGATGGATTATCTGCAATATCCGAGAGTGATTTTTGAATTTCTTTCCAGCTTTTAGTTGAACTATCAATGGCAAAAAACGGCTTGACCACCTGGTTCCATCTACTCGCTTCACCACTTTTTGACCTATTTTCAAATTTCCCATAAGGCGGTCCCACCTGCGAGTAGATGCTGCAAAAAAAGTGAAAACACCTTGCAGAGCGTTGAAAAATTTTGCTGCTTGGGGAACACATTCTGCGGCACATGTCCCAACTAAATTCAAAGAGTGCGCAGAACAAGGTACATATGTTGCCAAAGGATTGAGTTTCAAAATTCGAGCCTGCAAACCACTGTAACAGCCGCACATATGGCGTTGTCATATGACTGACCGTCGCAATTTTTAATGTCCAAGTCATACAATAGAAACAAGAAATCGAAACTCGTTGCGAACTCGAGGAAATTACGTATTCATGGCAAAGATTTAAAATTAACACCAGCGGCTCCTAGAAAAAGCGGGGTTAACGATGAATATTTCCAAAACTAAAATCATCTCGAACAGTCTCGAACTTGAAAATTCAAAGTTGAGGGGAAATGAAATAGAAAAGTCGAAGAAATAAGATACTTAGGACAAAATATAGCCATTGATAACCAATTCGAAAAAGAGATCACCACCAGAATAGCTCTCGCTTGGAAAAAATTTTGGTCACTAAAATTCATAATGATAGGTAAATACCGATTGAAACACAAAACCCAAATATGAACTTTTTTCAGTCTATGTTCGTTTTTCCCCCTTTTTTTCCTTCCTCTTTTTTAATTCTTTCCCTTCTTTTTCCCCCTTTTTTAAGTCAAGATTTGCCGCCCCAAAAAATTTGCCACCCTAGGCACGTGCCTAGTGTGCCTTATGGGTAATACGCCACTGAGTTGACCGCCGTACATTGCAGCCAAATAGATGGCTGCCATCCTGCATCTTTTTAGGGTGTTTGCCGCGTGGAGCGCTGCAAGCAAACACCCTCCCTATTGCAATTGCTTTTTCATCATTTTTCTTTAAATACGAGTGAATTGCATACAGCTCATAGTTCAGTTTTAGCTCAGTTGCGTTTAGATTGTTAGATCGGTCCTAAAGCGGAGGCGTGTGGTTCGATTCGTATTTTACTCATAACAGTATAATTGTGCGACTCTGTTCTACAAAAGGAACTATTTCCTCAAAGAAAGTGAAGACATTAACTGGATTTAGAAGAGGTAAGTGTATTGTTTGTTTGTATGAAATGGGTTTTCAGTTGAATTAGCGTGTATAAGGTATTTGAATCGAACCAAGTACAAGCAACATTCTGTGGTACTCTTATCTGGAAATTTTCCGAGGAATAATGCGATGTGTGTTATGTCTCATAAATATGTTAGCAGTATTAAGTGATTGGTAATTTTGGTATTCTGTTTCAGAGGTCTTTCACGAATATTTCGTTTCTCCTTTGACTATTTACTTTTTCCTCTTTCATTACACTACTGAACAAAATGAAATTTTTTGTTTGCACAACGCATTTAAGGAGGTGATTTTTGAGTACTTTTCAACGCTGAATATACAGTGCCGTCGGCCGTTTTCACGACTAGTTTTTCTGATCAAAAACTATAAAAAACTCAACTAAATGTGTTCAAAATGAGGTTTAGGAACTGAATGTGGTCATACTGATTTGTGTTGTTGTCTGTTGTAGTGTGTTGCGGTCGTGTGTTGTGGTGTGTATTCCGTCTGTTTGTTTTTTGTTATTGCGGTCTGATAACACTGATAATATCAGTCAGTAGTACCGCTTATTCCAATGCAAAAACAAAATGGAAACGAATTTCAGTCGTTCAGAACTCCGAATTGTGACGTGATAGAGAAAAATGGGTCGCAGTATCGTGTTCAGCGTTAAAAAGTACCTCAGAATCACCTGTCGAAATGCATTGTGCAAAATAATTGTTTGTTCAGTAGTGTTATCAGTCAGGATTGAGGAATCGTCCAAAACCATCAACATGCCTTTAACCACAAATTAGAACTTCTATTATAATCGTGTAGCGGAATTGATGAAAAACGTGAATAAATAATTGGCAGATCACGTTTTGTTTTTGAAATGACAGATTATTTTTCTCGCATTAACAGTAGTTCACAAATTCACAGGAGTGGAGCATAGAGCTAATGTCTTTTCGTCTTATAAACATTGTAATAAGGAGTGAGAACACATTAATGTGCGGTTTATGAAGTGAGAACACAACTTTATTTGAATGGAAGTAAAATTCCTCGTTCATTTGAATCGAAACAAAATTCCTGTCCCTCTGAATTGTTATAAGCAGTTGACAGTTCATATTCGTTGAAACTCTTGACTTTTTAAATTCCGTGGATTTATGTCCTTTGAATTTATTTTTTGTCTTGTAAAGTTAAGAGTGTTTGATTTCTGCTTGCCACTTGGAATGAATTAAACGGAAAATGGAAATGTATTCTAGTTTTCTAGTATGTTCTGTGTTGATCAAAGTCTGCCGGGTGATTGCAGTTTGCAGCTTCACAGTTCGAAGCCTTGAACTTCCATGATGTGCGTGTAGCGTCCTGAGCTTTTATATTCCCGGGTCCAGGGGGGAAAAACGAAAAGAAGACTTCAGATCAAAGTCATATAGATACACCAAGTTAGACGACTAGCGCGTTTCCGCGTTCTGCCGTCATGCTAGCGCGCTGCTATCGCTGAACTCCTTTGTTTGCATTGCGCTTATATGGACAGTTTTACGTTTTTGCGGATTAGCTCAAAAACTATCAATTTTGATGAAAAATTGGAAAGAGCTAAATTTGTTCACCTTGGAATTTCCCATCGAATGCGAGTAAATTCGAAATTTTTATGGGTAAAATTTTGAAACTGATCTTACCTGATAGAAAATAACACGTAGAATAAATTTTGTTCTTTTCACTTTTTCATGAAACTCGACCGTTATTGAGATAAACGCAAAACCTTGTTAGGGCTCCCAACGTTTACATTGATTTCACGGGAGTCGAACGCTGCCAGCGCTGCTATCTGGATAAATTATCGTAACATACGAAGTTTAACATTGGTTAAATGGAGAGTCGAACGACTTGGTGTATCTATATGACTTTGCTTCAGATTCTAGAATCTTAAAGCATCATTCGCTTATCAAAAAATACCTATTCTACACTAGCGCTTCTACAATTTGCATAGTCCCAATGGCAAACACCCTGTTACTACCTCGCGATCCGCGAGGTCGCTTGTTTGTGTAGCATTTGTATATCTCAAGAACGCGACTGCAGCGCTGCAGTAAATATACTGGCGAACTGAAATGTATAAAATATCAGGGATGGCAAACGGAACCGTTTTTTTTTTCCGTTTTGTTATTTCGTTTCAATATTTTTGACAAAAATCAATCATTATTTCGTTATTTCGTTTCGTTTGTTTGCCATCCCTGCTGTTTACTGAACTCACCCTGACTCAACTCACCCGGGAAAAGAAATGAAATCTCGATTACAGTAGGCTCGGCTACTAGTAGCCGATTCTAAAAATCACAAATCAGAAAACTAGGGATGGCAAACGAAACTTTTTTTTTTTCGTTTCGTTATTTCTTTTCAATATTTTAGACAAAAATCAATCGTTATTTCGTTTCGTTTCGTTTGCCATCCCTGCAAAATATACAAAAATGGTACAAATTGGCGGCCGGCTATTTTTATATTTTTCTGATAGAGGGTAGGGATAGCGATATATCGATGTCATATCGATACATCAATATTTTACCAAATATCGAACGATACAATATATAATTTTAATTGTCGATATCTATCGATATGAACGCCGGTGCGGTTATCACTCACTTATCACATTAGATTTACCACGCAGAACAGATTTTCACATTTTGCATTTGCTTTTTGCTTGACTCTGTGACCAAAATAAGCTCTAGGCTGTTCTGTTAAAAATATCGATGTCATATCGATACATCAATATTGTCATAAAGAAAATATCGATATGATATCGATATTGATATTTATGAATATCGCCATCCCTAATAGAGGGCATCCCCAATGCCACTTTGCACCGGCTGCCAACTGTACTGCAACTTTAACACGGCTGGCTGCCACTTGGTACCGAAAATAGATAAATATGCATATATACACACATATATAAGGAAAACTGAAATTCAGCAACTGTTACAGTCGTGTTCTAAACACTCTGAAACGCAAAAAAAACCATTGCCCCCACCCCCATCTTCATAACTGTGACGAGTGTAATACCTCACTTTTGTGATGTTTTGAATGCAACGTAAAGTAGGGGAAAAACTGAAAGTTAACAATGGAAGCGAGTAAAAATCTTTATGAAGCTACTAAAAAATTGAATAAAGGTCATCTAAAGTCATCTTTATTTAATTATCAGTGTTTTAGTAGACACCTGTAGCATATTACTGTAGCTTTATTGGTTGACCAAAAGTTCCATGTCTAATGGGTTTTTTGAAGTAGGCCTTAAAGGAGACGTAGCATTAACATTGCAGCCTTTGAGGGGCAGTAGGTGACTTTTTCATTTTGATTATTCCAGCCGATTTAAAATTTAGACAGCATGGTGAAATTCAGAGCAATAATTATTCTTAGTAGATAGTTCTTGGCAATAGTTGATGGTAGAATGAATAGAGGGGAGGGAGGCTAATTCCTTAGTGACTAGGAATCCTTTTATCACAGACCAGAGGGAGGGGACGGTGGTAAATACAGAGCTTGGTAAAATCACTCCTGACTACAGAATCCTTAAATCCAGTTCTCTTAAATTAATCTAGTCGGTTGCTTTTGTCAGTTATGCTCTGTCAGCAGTAGTCTTCAGGTTAGTGTATCTCGTTACAAAATAACAGAAAACAACGAAGTTGAGGTTAATATCAACAATGATAAAACAACAGCGAAACGACTCCTATTAGTGACAGTGTGTAACGAAATAACAAGATCTTATCTAGGCTCTGATAGATCTTACAGGAACATGATAACAATGTAACAAGATATAACAAGATCTTCTAGGCTCTGATAGGTCTTAACAGTCTCAGGTATATTTGTAAGTTTGAAATTGCCCTATCGATTCTAACACAATTAAATGAAACTCAGATTTGAATTTGAGACGAGTATTTATTGCAAGAAGCAGAAATTTCGAAAAACTAGTTCACAAATGAAATCAGAAATTTCAAGTTAGCAAAATCAAACGTATTAGGTAAACGAGAATAATACTCGACCAAAGATAGATCGCAACTAACTCTCTGCTCAAACATGAAATCGAGATACCATTTGAATGTAACGATAAGAAAGTAGGCTAACACAATGAACGATTCTGATGACGAATATTAAAACGAGATTAACTAAAAGGAACATGATCTTGTACAAAGCTGCAATGATAAAATTACGAAGACAAGTTGGATGTAATTTTACATATTTACAATAGCAAAGTTCTGGTTAAAAGTCTGACAGAAGTGAAATGGTAGCTCTAGTTTCGATTCAGTGGCGGAACTAAGGGCGGGCCTGGGTGGGCCAGGCCCTTCCAAATTTTTTTTTGGCCCGCCCAATTTTTTTTGAATGTGAAATGTTTTTACGAAAAATAACTCATTTATAATAGACGAAAAGAATTCAAAAATAAAATACTTATAATCGATTTGCCAAACGTTTAAATTTAGATAATGTTGTAGAGAATTTTACTTTTCATCATAAAAATAGTCGTATTCTTTTATATTAATTATTAATATCATGTAAGTACATACATATACAAATTTTTATAACAAGTACATAGTTTTATTCAAGCTGGCGTTTTATTCAAAAAATCCCCGTCCTTAACAATCCGGCCCTTCCGTGCCCACCCGAAACAAATCGTAGTTCCGCCACTGTATTCGATTAAATATGCAGCGGCCACTGACAGCCCTAACCTAGCTGTCCTCATTATTTTCCAATGTGTCCCAAGTATCAGTCCGAATGAAGCAAATACAAAACTAGGCGATTCACTTTTTCCTATCTTTGAAAGTTCTGGGACAGACAGTATGAGCAACGTGTTGAAAGTTATATAAGGGTAAGAAAGGGTCCAATGCTATCAACGGAGCCGATTTTCCGCATACCTATCATCACCTGGGCTGGAATCAGGGTAATTTTTTTTTTGTGCTTTATAGAAGGAAAAGTAACAATTCCCAGGGGTTTACATCATCAATTTGAGGTGAGTTACTTCGAACTACTTAAGTCTTCGGATTCATTAACCGTGAACGCTCATGTAAGATTTTTTTAGACTCCCAGATTAGTTAAAAACTCGCTAACGACTCTAAACTTTTCTAGACTTGATTACAGCTAGTGCCATCCCCTGACTTTGCGAGGCCTAAGGAAAGATTTCACAGAAAAAGCGCAGAAAATGCCTCGTGATAATAATTTTGAGCACATTTTCAAGGCCGCGTGAGGCCTCGACTCAGACAAAATGCCTCTTTGCCCCCCTCCCCGGGAGCGCACTGATTATAACTCTTCAAAACTTGTTCAAGATATTTTAAAGCCCTTACAGCTAAGGTGCTCGTAAGAACTATTTTTGAGTTTTCAATGCACATTAGAGTTTCTGACTGCGTAAGACTCTTGTTAATGACTCACTGGCTCATCATGATTCGTTGGAGTCTTTTTACTACTATGTTCTAGACTGTGACTAACTAGATTCATAAAAACTTTCATAATTTTTTAAGTCAAGTAGTAGACACTCTTCAAGGTTCTCCTAAACGTTTTTCAAGAGTCGCTAAGGTATTCAAAACTAGTCTATCTTGTAAGGCTTTTCTAGATTTTATTAAAACTTGCTAGATCTCTGTAATGCTGTTTTTTTTTAAATTTTTTTTTATTTTTTTGGTACCTGGTCAGCCGTCGTATTTGAATCATATCTGGAATATATGTACCGCATGCAGAGTAGATTCATACGCCTGTCCTTAGGCAACACGAATCAACTCCCAATTGATTTGTACTTCAGTACCCTGTCATTATTATTTATTTAGTATTTTTGATGCTTGTTTATTATTTGATTTACAGGTAAGTCAGTGATCGTGTTGGTTATCACCGAGGAGTTTTCACCGAGGACAGTGAGTACATCGCCGAGTTGCTTCTTGACACTAAATAGGCCTCCGGTGTTCCATGCTTCAGATTCGTTACATACCTACTGAGTTAGTTTTCGATTCTTCCTAGCACGAAGAAGTGGAATGTATCAGGTAATTTGTTAGATACTTATTATTTTTTCATTCCGGTATACAGTGGCGTCAATCAAGAGGTGGACATAGATACCCCTCCCGGGTGAGCCAAAACTTAGACTTTTGCTGAGCTTTTTGCTTTTTTTGGTTTTGAAGTGGTGCACTTTCCAGACAAGTCCAATTTTCTGGCTGCAGTTGCTTCCTTCTGTTGTTTTCCTTTACCTCCTTCAAGCACAGCTTCCTTCCTTTCCCCGTCTTTGTTTTTGGTGGCAATTAGTTCATCTTTATGTTGTGAGTCGGAAATGATTTTTGCACCCCCACATTTATTAGAGAGAAGTCATTTTTGTATAGTCTCGGGAACTCGGATCCGAAGATTTTCGATAAAATCTTCGAAAATCGTCGCACATTTTTGTGACAATTTTTCATAAAATTCTTCAAAACCATTGGAGTTTTCCCCCGAATATTTCCTATAAAGTTCTTCACAATTTAGCTGAAAATTTTCTCGAAGCAATTTGTTGAGATTCTTTGGAAAATATTGGTAATTTTTTCTAAGGATTTCCGATAGGATTCTTCGGGAAATATCGGAATTTTTTCACAAAAATTTCGGATGAAATTCCCTAAAAACCATCAGAGATTTTACCTACTGGTTTTCGATAAAATTCTTCGGAGATCATTAAACTTTTAAATTCTTTAGAAAACATTGGAAATTAAAAAAAAAGATTTCTGATAAGATTCTTCGGAAATAATCGGAATTATTTTCCGAAAATTTCCGATGAAATTCCTTGAAAATTATAGGAGATTTTTCCCGAGGATCTTCGATGAAATTCTTCGGAGAACATTTTTCTGATGATTGTCGATAAGATTCTCCACTACAAAAAAAAAAAAACAACAAAAAAATAACTCAATTTTTAACGCTTTTCCTGCAAAATTTTACTTTTGGTCGACTGGCCTCCTTTAAGTATGCACCCTCACATGCCTCCTATTTGATATATAGCAGCTTACAAAGAACTTTATGTGAGTACACTTCCAGTGAGGTTTTATAGATTTGAACAAACACTTTTTATGTCTACAATTTTATTCTCCTCCTCTATCACACTTCTATTTGGCTTCCTGGTTACATATTTTTCGTCAGACGGTTATTTTGTTATCACAAACTACCACGTTATATCCAGGGATGAGAAGCTTATTGAAAAAAATGTATCTTCCGGCTTCTGGCTTCCATAATTTTAAAAAGCTTCCAGAGCTTCCGACTTCTTTCAATTTTGTAATTTAAAAGCTTCCGGCTTCTGGCTTCTGTTATTTCAAAAAACTTCCAGTTTCCGACTTCTAGCTCCCGACATTTCACTTTATTTCACCTCTAGCGTCTTTTAAGCCCCCCCCCCCCCTTCCAAAGAATAAGAAACACAAAACAAGTTTAAATGAAATAATCGATTAAGACTTTAAAGCAACGAGTTCAAGAGCTCTTTTCATATAAATAATGACTGACAAGCAGAGATGGGCGTTGTTGACTATTTATTATTTAATGAACTTGCTCTTGCTCTTGTTCTTTTCCATTTTTAGTGAATTAGTTCTTGCTCTTGTTCACTTGGTCTTCCAACTGATCTAGTTCATCGTTTGTTCATTAAAAAGAACCCTTGCTTCTGGTCTTGCTCATTTAAAAATGAAGTTTTTGTACAAACAAATTGCGAACAACAATTTTTTCTTGGGTAATAGCCTACAACTGAAAACTAGGCTGTTGCCAAAGCAATTTTTTAAATCCCCATTGAAATCCTATGAGACTGTTGATAAAATTTAAACATCAAATAAAAATTCAATAATGTTATAATTTGTAATACATTTGTAACTCTGAAACCACTATGAAAGTTGAAACTGAAGTCTGAAAAGTGGAAATATGTAAACAAGAAAAAGCCCCCCCCCCCAAAAAAAAAAAAAAGAAGAAAATTACGAAAAAATAGATAAACAAAGAATGAACAAGTTATCAGGTCCAAAAATCGTAAACTAGTTCTTGTTCTTTTTTTGGGGAGATGAACTAGTTCAGAACTAAGTTCACCAAATAGTGAACAAGAGCAAGTGAACAACTTGCTCTTTAAGAGCAACGTCAGAGATGGGCGTTGTTCACTATTTAATGAACTAGCTCTTGTTCTTTTCCATTTTTAGTGAACTAGTTCTTGCTCTTGTTCACTTGGTCTTTCAACTGATCTAGTTCATCGTTTGGTCATTAAAAAGAACTTTTGCTCTTGGTCTTGCTCATTTAAAAATAAGGTTTTTGTACAAACAAATTGCGAGCAAAAATTTTTTTGGGGTAATAGCCTACAACTGGAAACTGGGCTGTTGTCCAAGCAATTTTTTCAATCCCCACTGAAATCCTATGAGATTGTTGATAAAATTTTAAACATCAAATAAATTCAATAATGTTATAATTTTTTGTAATTGTAACTCTGAAACCATTATGAAAGTTGAAACTAAAGTCTGAAAAGTGGAAATACATATACAAGAAAAAGCCAAAAGAAGAAAATTATGAAAAAATAGATGAACAAAGAATGAACAAGTTCATCAGGTCCAAAAATCGTGAACTAGTTCTTGTTCTTTTTTTGGGGAGATGAACTATAGTTCAGAACTATGTTCACCAAATAGTGACGCTTCAATAGCAACGCCCATCTCTGAGCAACGCCCATCTCTGCTGACAAGTTAGGCCAAATGCTGACTCTGAGTTGGAACGTGGAAGCAAAAAAGAAGCCGGTAAACAAAAGACTTCTTTTCCGGCTTCTGGTTTCCAACTGGAGTTGGCTTCCGGCTACCGGCTCCTCAATTTGAGTCAGGATACATAAAACTTCCGGCTTCCGCTTCCAGCTTCTATCACATCCCTGGTTATATCCGCCGGAAAGCACTGTTAGCGTTGGAGTTTTAGGGGTGGTTCATATTAGGCACCTCGGTCTTATCGGAGGGTTCTTTTGGAGGAACAAAAATTTGAGCCGAGAAGCTAGAAAAAAGTTTTCGTTCACGAAAGAGAAGTTGATAAGCCAAACATCTTGTACATTTCAAAAAGTCTCGTAAATCTCATTTCTGAAATCCGGACCTGCCATTAAGGATATTTGCACACTATGAGAAAGTTTAAAGGTTTTCAAAATTGTACGGATATTTTAAGAATTTTTGAGGTTTTTTGCGAAAATCTTCAGGACATGAAATTCCTTGCTGGATTTTGCATGCTAATGGAAATGGATTGGAAATAATGTAAGCAAAAAATAAAAGAAATGTGGCCCACACATCAATTAGAAATCATGAACGTATTTTATAAAATATACTGCATGCTATTATACAACTTCGGTAAGAAACTGAAAAAAAAAAACAAAAAAAAACTGGAAAGGGAATACTGATAACGGTGGTTTGAGGGACTTAGTATGTGAGCTTTTTTGAAGGATTTTTCTACAGATTTTTTTCGTTACCCAAAAATTTTTCGCAATTTGTCTAGATTTTTTATATTTACTTTCATTTTTAGGATTTTCCACAATTCGAAGTTGGCAGGCCTGCTGAAATACCGCAGGAGGCTTTTTTATCAATTTGCCGAATAGTTTCAATTTTTTCTTCTTCAATTTTTAAAAGGTACCCTCCTCTTGTTCTGCCACCACTGTGAGAGGTACTTTTTCAAAATGTAGTAAATCCAGTCTCCTTCGGAGAGGAAAGGGATAAATTTTCAAGATACAGAACTCGTTGAAATTTCACATGCGGCAGTTTTGAGGGCATGTGTCGCAGCATGTGAATTTTCATGATTACGTAGATCCGTGTTGGGGGGGGGGGTGATATTTTGAGTGTACGGATTACAGGTTCCATCATTCTCATTATTGCTACTGCGCAACGAATGTGTTTAATTTGTATGAAAATTTACTTTTGGTAGAAGGAAACTGGAGGCTCCTAGATTTGCATTTTGGTTTAATTGCAAGACTGAGTGACAAGAGGAAGCGTCCAATCAGTGGGTTATCATGCGAGGGGAGGGGTGAACATTCAGTTGATTTTCGGCTTTTGTTTTCCAATTTCCAACCGGAATCATAAGGGTGTTGGCAAACTTGTAGGTATAAATTTGCTGGATATCTGTGCTTGCATAGACGATGATAATTACCAAGAGTAAAGAATTTTATTATAGCTTCTGTAAGAAAAATAATTTGCGGCAGGCTTATGTATTTCGCTACATATTATTCTTTTATAGTTTTAGAGTTGGCAAAACGTTCTAACTATCCATTTGTATACTAACCTGTTGAATTTCAATGCACAGATGATTGCCCGATTTTGCAGAGAAGTACTTACGACGGAGAAGATTCAACAGCAAAGCCAGCGAATGAAGATATGCACATTTACAATGTATAGCAACCTATTGCGAAGTCAACCTCTTGTGGAAATTCAAGTTGAATACAATCGATAAAAGAAGTCGTCATTGTAGTTTGTATATATAATATATTTAATTACTTAGGAAGGTATCGTAGCGTTAATGTAGCTTTTCATTGATTAACCAAAAGTCAATGTCCATTGGATTTTTCGAAGTATATACAGGGTGTCTACAGGTTTGGAAAATTTGGAAAGTTTGGAAAAAGTCAGGAATTTGAAAAGTAGGTCAGGAAGTTTGTAAATAGTCAGGAAATTCAGCAATATTTTTAAGAAGTTTGGAAAAAAACAAAGAATGAACTCACGGAAACTTTTTTTGTCATTTAATTTTACTTCAGCACTCTATTATGTATATCTGTGAACACGTTCCTAATGCTTTCACCCAAAAATCAACTTCAAATTTCAGTTCATTTTAACCATAGCGTCTAGTAGTATAAACATAAATATATACTGTCTGTATTGTAAAGGTTTAAAGAAGAGAAAAACAAAGTTTGGAAAAAGTCAGGAATTTATATTTTTCCATTCTTGTAGACACATTGATATAGGCATCACAGGAGACTACGAATTAACACTGCAGCTTTTGAGAGGCAGCAGTTGACCAGCAGTTGACGTTTTCATTTTACTTGTACTAGCCTAGTCATTTAAGTCATCGGAAGTCATCTTCTTTTCGTTGTAGGTAATCAGGTCTTAACAGTCTCAAGTATATTTACAGTAGAAAAGTTCTGGTTAAAAGTCTGACAGATGTGAAATGGTAGCTCTAGTTTCGATTAAATATGCAGCGGCCACTGACAGCCCTAACCAAGCTGTGGTTCACGGTATCGACGGACTAGGCGAGTGAGTGGGGGATTCCAGGATGAGGGTAGTCCCTGTCAAGGTGGCAAAGGTGTCGGGCGCCAGTTCTGATAGTCTCACTTCTTGGTTAGCAGACACATCAGTACTTTGTAGGTTAACATAACATGGTCTGGCTATAACCCGATGTTGTGACCCTAACTTACTTAACATACTGATAGTGCAACTTAACCGGGGTGTCTCGTGTACGTAACGTAGCTGTGTGTCCTTGCTCCTCGAATGTGGACCCAGACCATCGAACGTGGGCCAGTTTTGAGCCTTGCGGCTTGAGTCTCGGCAGTTCTGTCTCCTACCCGTATGTTCCTACCGCTGAGTCGAACTGGGTCCAAAACTGGAAATGCCTACAGCTTAGCGGTGGCGATCGATGCCGGTCTGCAGTCTAGAGCGATAGGAGTTGCTTCAGCTGAGCTTGTTACATCCTGCGAACTGTTAATGCAAACAGCCTTCGCATTTCCCCTGTCCAACTAGGTCTACTGTCTCTCAAGATTTGATAGCAGTTGCAGTAGTAGTAGATCGAGGAGTCGAAGTGAGAAAACTATAAACTCAGAGTCTGGTATCATTATTTGTATTGAAAACCTGGAAAATTTGTGAATCATTCAATTGCTATCAACTAGTGTCGTCAGAAGCTTGGTCAGCGGCCGTTTTTCTGCAGGAATGTTAGCTCATGTTAGATAACTGCAATCGACTTTCCGACATTTGTTGTAGGAATCCTCATTATTTTCCAATGTGTCCCAAGTATCAGTCCGAATGAAGCAAATACAAAACTAGGCGATTCACTTTTTACTATCTTTGAAAGTTCTGGGACAGACAGTATGAGCAACGTGTTGAAAGTTGTATAAGGGTAAGAAAGGGTCCAATGCTATCAAAGAGGCCGATTTTCCGCATACCTATCATCACCTGGGCTGGAATCAGGGTAATTTTTTTTTTGTGCTTTATAGAAGGAAAAGTAACAATTCCCAGGTGTTTACATCATCAATTTGAGGTGAGTTACTTCGAACTACTTAAGTCTTCGGATTCATTAACCGTGAACGCTCAGGTAAGATTTTTTTAGGTTCCCAGATTAGTTAAAAACTCGCTAACGACTCTAAACTTTTCTAGACTTGATTACAGCTAGTGCCATACCCTGACTTTGCGCGGCCTAAGGAAAATTTCACAGAAAAAGCGCAGAAAATGCCTCGTGATAATAATTTTGAGCACATTTTCAAGGCCGCGTGAGGCCTTGACTCAGGCAAAATGCCTCTTTGCCCCCCTCCCCGGGAGCGCACTGATTATAACTCTTCCAAACTAGTTCAAGATATTTTAAAGCCCTTACAGCTAAGGTGCTCGTCAGAACTATTTTTGAGTTTTCAATGCACATTAGAGTTTCTGACTGCGTAAGACTCTTGTTAATGACTCACTGGCTCATCATGATTCGTTGGAGTCTTTTTACTACTATGTTCTAGACTGTGACTAACTAGATTCATAAAAACTTTCATAATTTTTCAAGTCAAGTAGTAGACACTCTTCAAGGTTCTCCTAAACGTTTTTCAAGAGTCGCTAAGGTATTCAAAACTAGTCTATCTTGTAAGGCTTTTCTAGATTTTATTAAAACTTGCTAGATCTCTGTAATGCTGTTTTTTTTAATTTTTTTGGTACCTGGTCAGCCGTCGTTTTTGAATCATATCTGGAATATATGTACCGCATGCAGAGTAGATTCATACGCCTGTCCTTAGGTAACACGAATCAACTCCCAATTGATTTGTACTTCAGTACCCTGTCATTATTATTTATTTAGTATTTTTGATGCTTGTTTATTATTTGATTTACAGGTAAGTCAGTGATCGTGTTGGTTATCACCGAGGAGTTTTCACCGAGGACAGTGAGTACATCGCCGAGTTGCTTCTTGACACTAAATAGGCCTCCGGTGTTCCATGCTTCAGATTCGTTACATACCTACTGAGTTACTTTTCGATTCTTCCTAGCACGAAGAAGTGGAATGTATCAGGTAATTTGTTAGATACTTATTATTTTTTCATTCCGGTATACAGTGGCGTCAATCAAGAGGTGGACATAGATACCCCTCCCGGTGAGCCAAAACTTAGACTTTTGCTGAGCTTTTTGCTTTTTTTGGTTTTGAAGTGGTGCACTTTCCAGACAAGTCCAATTTTCTGGCTGCAGTTGCTTCCTTCTGTTGTTTTCCTTTACCTTCTTCAAGCACAGCTTCCTTCCTCTCCCCGTCTTTGTTTTTGGTGGCAATTAGTTCATCTTTATGTTGTGAGTCGGAAATAATTTTTGCACCCCCACATTTATTAGAGAGAAGTCATTTTTGTATAGTCTCGGGGACTCGGATCCGAAGATTTTCGATAAAATCTTCGAAAATCGTCGCACATTTTTGTGACAATTTTTCATAAAATTCTTCAAAACCATTGGAGTTTTCCCCCGAATATTTCCTATAAAGTTCTTCACAATTTAGCTGAAAATTTTCTCGAAGCAATTTTTTGAGATTCTTTGGAAAATATTGGTAATTTTTTCTAAGGATTTCCGATAGGATTCTTCGGGAAATATCGGAATTTTTTCACAAAAATTTCGGATGAAATTCCCTGAAAACCATCAGAGATTTTACCTACTGGTTTTCGATAAAATTCTTCGGAGATCATCAAACTTTTAAATTCTTTAGAAAACATTGGAAATTAAAAAAAAAAGATGTCTGATAAGATTCTTCGGAAATTATCGGAACTGAGAAAATTTCAAGCTCAGAGCCTGCTATTATTATTATTATTATTATTATTATTATATTGACTATCAGGAAAATTTGTTAATCATTCAGTTGCTATCAACTAGTGTCGTCAGAAGCTCGGTCAGCGGCCGCTTTTCTGCAGGATTTAGCTTATGTTAGACAATTGCCTTTCTAACATTTGTTGGTGGAATTTTCATTATTTTTCAATGATTTCCGAACTGTTTTTCTGCCATGCAAATATAGTCCCTTATGACGGAATTTTTCTTATTTTTCCCTTTCTGAAGAATCTTAAGTCCCTTAGTTGAGAATTTAATCGGTTACCAAAATTTGACTGCACACTGGGGAACATACAAGTATTTCCGTCTTCAACGTTAATAATGAAATAGAGAGCAGAATACAAATCGTTCCCAACTTTAAGTATTTCTCATTTGTTCTTTTAATTGCTGCCATGAACTGGGAAATGATTCTAATACTCAAGGGTGGAGGAAGGGGTGGTGAAGTAAAACCAACAATGTCTCATGTGCAGTAATGTAGAGGAACTCTATCATAAGTCAGGAAACGAGGATTTCTAACATTCATCTGCATACAATTTAATTTTCCTCTCAGATGAGTGAAGAGCAGTCCTTAAGATTCATTAAACTTGAATGGTCATATGAGATTTTTTCGACTCTCAGATTAGTTAAAAACTCGCTAAGACTCTTCAGCCGGAAACATTTTTTCGTATCTGTTCAGTAGCTTAAATTTACGTGCAGTGTTTGGCTCGTGGCATACGCCAACGTGCTGAAGGCAATAATTCTCAAAATTCGGCCGCCCCACAAAGTTGGTCGCTCCAAGCCGGTGATTGTTGTGCCTGTAGATGTATTCGGGACTGGTACATGTACCGCATGCGGAGTATATTTCACAACTAATTCTATCCATTTACTTGTTTACAGTTAATTCAGTCATCATGTTGGTTGTTCCCGAAGGTGTTCACAGGGGACAGTGTATACATAGCTGAGTTGCTACTTGTCATAAATTAAGCCCGCGGTGTTCCATGCTTCAGATTCCAGGACATAGTGTGACTTTTCAATTCTTCCTACCATGAAGAAGTGGAATGTATAAGGTAATTTATCAGATACTTGTAAGGTACTTTCTTATTCCGGTATATAGTTACGTAAATCAAGAGGGAGGATATTCCTCTCGGTAGGGCAAAATTTGGCCGCAGATTCCTGTAGACTACCATTTTTGCGATAATTTCCAAAGAATCTCAACAAATTACTTTGAGAAATTTTCTGGTAAATTGTGAAGAATTTTATAGGAAACATTCGGAGGAGAACTCCGATAATTTTGAAGAATTATTTTATGAAAAATCGCCACAAAAAATGTTCGATGATCTCCGAAGAATTTCATCAAACATCGGATTCGAGTCCCTTAAACGGTAAGAGTAGACAAGCATTCATACAGCAGGATAAGTTGCCAACATTATAAGATTAAGGGTTCCCAGCTAGAAATGCGAGACTTGCCTGCTCTCGCATTTAAAAGGGCATGAAGAAAATGAAAGGATGTCGGTAAACGCAGCATCTTGTTCGAACCCACGCGGAGTGTTCAGGGTATTCCAGACAAATTGTACGTTTGTGATTTGTGTTATCATCCCTATTGACGATTTTTGCATAAGAAATCCGCAGTAACACGCAGCGATCCTGAGTGAGACAGTCGCGTTCGCTGCTGATGCGGAAAAACAAAGTGTCAACAGCGTTTCGCAGCAAAAACATGTTCGCAGTGGTGCGGAGAAAAGATCTGTCAGCAGCGTTCATGACCCGTTGTTCACTGCGTTACACTGCTGATGAAATCAGAATCAGCAGCTGATTCAAATGGTTTTTGAGTAGCTACTCTCTGCTGGATTTTTATTCCGTAGTGGAAATGAATCGATTCTGCTGCTGCATTTTGCAGCGGAAAAACAGTAGTTCCAACTGTGGTCCGCTGCTACAATTCTCTACTCTGCGGTAGAAGCGTATTGCAGTTTCTCTTCTCCTTTACAATTTATAAAATTGAAATAGAAAAATACAAAGCAACTGGTCGCCAAAAAAATTAATAATATCAATGATTTTTGAAATTATGAGTATATTTATGTAAACATACGAGAATAAAACTTTCAAAATTGCTCAAATCCAAGAATACGGGTGACCTCGCATCATGTGATTTGGTGACCTCATTGGTTACTTCATGTGATTTGGTGACCGCATTTGTCTCTGAAATAAATTATAATATTGAATAACTACATGGTATTTTCAAGTTCGTTTTTAGAAATTACACACAGTTAGAAGCAACAATTTGGTAAGGCTTATGTTCTGCAATTTTTCAAGTGTCTTTCTCTCTCTCTCTCTCTCTCTCTCTCTCCCTACTTTTTCTTCAGGGCCCTGATACATCATTACAGAGCCAGGAGACAGGAATTTTTACAGCCACTGAAAAGGTACCTGATGTACATGTAGTTTTAGGTCCCTTTTTCCAGAACATAAAGAATTGAAATTTCTGTGATCCAGAGAGCTAAGAGACAGGAATTATTACAGCCACTGGAAAGTTAACTAATGTATATGGAGTTTTAGGTCCTTTTTCTTGGAACATTACTGATTGAAATTTCTTAGTTTTGCGATCCAGAGAGCCAAGAGACAGGAATTTTTATGGCCACTGAAATGGTACCTAATGTACATGAGGTTTCAGGTCCCTTCACTCAGAAGCATTGAGAATTGAAATTTCTGTGATCCAGAGAGCCAAGAGAAAGGAATTTTTACAGCCACTGAAAAGGTGCCTAACGTACATGGAGTTTTAGGTCCTTGTTCTAGGAATATTACTGATTGAAATTTTTCAGTTTTGTGATCCAGAGAGCCAAGAGACAGGAATCATTACGGCCACTGAAAGGTACCTAATGTACATGTAGTTTTAGGCCCCTTTTTTTTTAGAACATTGAGAATTGAACTTTCTGTGATCTGGAGAGCCAAGAGACACGAATTCTTACCGCCACTGAAAGGTACCTAATGTACATGTAGTTTTAGGCCTTTTTTTTTTCAGAACATTGAAAATTGAAATTCCTGTGATCCAGAGAGCTAAGAGACAGGAATTTTTACAGCCACTAAAAAGGTGCCTAACGTACATGGAGTTTTAGGTCCTTGTTCTCGGAACATTACTGATTGAAATTTCTTAGTTTTGCGATCCAGAGAGCTAAGAGACAAGAATCTTTACGGCCACTGAAAGGTACCTAATGTACATGTAGTTTTAGGCCCTTTTTTTTTAGAACATTGAGAATTGAAATTTCTGTGATCCAGAGAGCCAAGAGACAGGAATTTTTACCGCCACTGGAACAGTACCTAATGTACATGGAGTTTCAGGTCCTTTTTCTCGGAACATTACTGATTGAAATTTCTTAGTTTGCGATCCAGAGAGCCAAGAGACAGGAATTTTTACCGCCACTGAAACGATACCTAATGTACATGAGGATTTAGGTCCCATCACTCAGAATCATTGAAAATTGAAATTTTTGTGATCCAGAGAGCAAAGAGACAGGAATTTTTACAGCCACTGAAAAGGTGCCTAACGCACATGGAGTTTTAGGTCCTTTTTCTCGGAACATTACTGATTGAAATTTTTCAGTTTTGTGATCCAGAGAGCCAAGAGACAGGAATCATTACGGCCACTGAAAGGTACCTAATGTACATGTAGTTTTAGGCCCCCTTTTGTTCAGAACATTGAAAATTGAAATTTCTGTGATCCAGAGAGCTAAGAGACAGGAATTTTTACAGCCACTAAAAAGGTGCCTAACGTACATGGAGTTTTAGGTCCTTGTTCTCGGAACATTACTGATTGAAATTTCTTAGTTTTGCGATCCAGAGAGCTAAGAGACAAGAATCTTTACGGCCACTGAAAGGTACCTAATGTACATGTAGTTTTAGGCCCCTTTTTTTTAGAACATTGAGAATTGAAATTTCTGTGATCCAGAGAGCCAAGAGACAGGAATTTTTACCGCCACTGGAACGGTACCTAATGTACATGGAGTTTCAGGTCCTTTTTCTCGGAACATTACTGATTGAAATTTCTTAGTTTGCGATCCAGAGAGCCAAGAGACAGGAATTTTTACCGCCACTGAAACGATACCTAATGTACATGAGGATTTAGGTCCCTTCACTCAGAAACATTGAAAATTGAAATTTTTGTGATCCAGAGAGCAAAGAGACAGGAATTTTTACAGCCACTGAAAAGGTGCCTAACGCACATGGAGTTTTAGGTCCTTTTTCTCGGAACATTACTGATTGAAATTTTTCAGTTTTGTGATCCAGAGAGCCAAGAGACAGGAATCATTACGGCCACTGAAAGGTACCTAATGTACATGTAGTTTTAGGCCCCTTTTTTTCTAGAACATTGAGAATTGAAATTTCTGTGATCTAGAGAGCCAAGAGACACGAATTCTTACCGCCACTGAAAGGTACCTAATGTACATGTAGTTTTAGGCCCATTTTTTTCAGAACATTGAGAATTGAAATTTCTGTGATCCAGAGAGCCAAGAGACAGGAATTTTTACAGCCACTGAAAAGGTGCCTAACGTACATGGAGTTTTAGGTCCTTGTTCTCGGGACATTACTGATTGAAATTTCTTAGTTTTGCGATCCGGAGAGCCAAGAGACAGGAATCTTTACAGCCACTGAAAGGTACCTAATGTACATGTAGTTTTAGGCCCCTTTTTTTCTAGAACATTGAGAATTGAAATTTCTGTGATCCAGAGAGCCAAGAGACACGAATTCTTACCGCCACTGAAAGGTACCTAATGTACATGAGGTTTTAGGTCCCTTCACTCAGAAACATTGAAAATTGAAATTTCCGTGATCCAGAGAGCCAAGAGACAGGAATTTTACAGCCACTGAAAAGGTGCCTAATGTACATGTAGTTTTAGGTCCCTTTTCTCAGAACATTACTGATTGAATTTTTGATGATGCAGAGAGCCAAGAGACCCGAAATTTTGAAGACACTGAGAAGTGCAAAGATACCTAATGTACATCCAGCCTGAATTCCCTTTTCTCGGGACATAACTGACGGAAATCTCTGCGATCCAGAGTGTCAAGAGACTCAAGAGAATCCGGGTAATGGCTGTAAGAATATTACCGCCTCCTGGTTGGGTCTGGGTACTGCCTGGAAGAATATTCACAGTCCTCCTTGTTGTATGTCCGGGCACTGCCTGTAAAAATATTACCTCCTCCTGGTTGGGTCAGGGTACTGCCTGGAAAAATATTACCTCCTCCTGGTTGGGTCTGGGTACTGTCTGGAAGAATATTCACAGTCCTCCTTGTAGTATGTCCGGGTACTGACTGCAAAAATATTACCGCCTCCTGGTTGGGTCTGGGTACTGCCTGGAAGAATATTCACAGTCCTCCTTGTTGTATGTCCGGGCACTGACTGCAAAAATATTACCTCCTCCTGGTTGGGTCTGGGTACTGTCTGGAAGAATATTCACAGTCCTCCTTGTAGTATGTCCGGGTACTGACTGCAAAAATATTACCTCCTCCTGGTTGGGTCTGGGTACTGTCTGGCAAAATATTACCTCCACTTGGTTGGGTCTGGGTACTGTCTGGAAGAATATTCACAGTCCTCCTTGTATGTCCGAGTATTGACTGTAAAAATATTACCTCCTCCTGGTTGGGTCTGGGTACTGTCTGGCAAAATATTACCTCCACCTGGTTGGGTCTGGGTACTGTCTGGAAGAATATTCACAGTCCTTCTGAAAGTATGTGTGGGTATAGGCTGTAAAAATATTACCTCTACCTGGTTGGGTCTGGGTACTGTCTGGCAAAATAATACCTCCACCTGGTTGGGTCTGGGTATAGGCTGTAAAAATATTTCCTCCACCTGGTTAGGTCTGGGTACTGTCTGGAAGAATATTCACAGTCCTGCTTATAGTATGTCGGGGCATAATCTGTAAAAATATTACCTCCACCTGGTTGGGTCTGGGTACTGACTGGAAAAATATTTCCTCCACCTGGTTGGGTCTGGGTACTGTCTGGAAAAATATTACCTCCTCCTGGTTGGGTCAGGGTACACCCAGATATACTATAAGAAGGACTGTGAATGTTCTTCCAGACAGTACCCAGGCCCAACCACGTGGAGGGAATAATTTTACCGCCTGTACCCAGACCCAACCAGGTGGAGGGAATATTTTTACAGTCTGTACCCAGACCCGACCAGGTGGAGGGAATATTTTTCCAGACAGTACCCAGACCCAACCAGGTGGCGGAAATACTCTTCCAGATGGTACCCAGACCCAACCAGGTGGAGGAGATATTCTTCCATACAGTACCCGGACCCATCCAGGTGGAGGTAATATATTTCCAGACAGTACCCAGACCTAACCAGGTGGAGGGAATATTTTTACAGCCTGTACCCAGACCCAACCAGGTGGAGGTAATATTTTGCCAGACAGTACCCAGACCCAACCAGGTGGAGGTAATATTTTTACAGCCTATACCCACACATACTTTTAGAAGGACTGTGAATATTCTTCCAGACAGTACCCAGACCCAACCAGGTGAGGGAAATATTTTTCCAGACAGTACCCAGACCTAACCAGGTGGAGGGAATATTTTTACAGCCTGTACCCAGACCCAACCAGGTGGAGGAAATATTTTTCCAGACAGTACCCAGACCCAACCAGGTGGAGGGAATATTTGGGGAGGCTGAATAGTATTAAGATAATCTTTAAAATTCTTTCGCTCACGGTATTTCTTTTAGTGAATTCGTGGTGGGAGCGGGAACTTTGCGGCTGCGCGAGTAATTTATAATAAACCCACATAACATCAAAATAAATCTGTCCACTTCAACCGAAAATTGTTCAGTCATTGTTGCATAGTTACCAATATATCCTGAAGGGTAACCATTAGAGCAAGATGAACAGAAATTTCGAAAAATTAATTATCAACACATCTAATGATTTAGAAAAATTCGTTTTTCAGGAGAATGGTGATAGAGCAAAACTAATGGAATTCGGCTTTTGGTTACAAAAGCACTTTTTACATTTCACTACCTACATTCAAAGACCAAATGTCAGGGACGAACCGGAGTTTTTCCTGGTGATGGGGGGGGGGGAGTGTGAAAATTCCAACTGATTCAACTCAAAATTTCCAAGTGTCAAAGAAAAAAAAAACTAAACTTCTTACCTCTCCTGCCAGGCAATGTGTACAACCTAATTGCTTCATACCTAAAAGACCGACAGTTCCAGGTCTCCTATGGTGAAGAACTCTCCACATGGTATAATATACGGGCAGGTGCTCCGCAACGCAGTGTCCTTGGCCCTCTATTGTACCTGGTCTACACTGCAGATATCCCAACAGCAACAGATGTACAAACGGTTATGTTTGCGGATGACACAGCTCTCCTAGCGATTTCTGACTCCCAGGAGAGAGCAACAGCAGCCCTACAAGAGCACACGGATTCTATCACCTCATGGACTGAGAAATGGCGTATAAAACTTAACGTTAGCAAAAGCACGCAGGTCACTTTCTCCTTACGCCCCAGTAAAATACTTCCTATCACCATTGGACGGAAGCAGGCGCCACAAGCTACATCAGTCCGTTACCTAGGAGTTCACCTTGACTCTCGGCTCACCTGGAGTAGGCACATAGCTGCTAAAAATGAACAAATAAAGAAACAAGTCCGAAAGTACTACTGGCTCCTGGGAAGACATTCAATTCTCTCTATTGAAAACAAGCGTCTCCTAAGGATCCTGCGGTACTCAAACCCATTTGGGCATACGCTCTTGAGTTGTGGGGTACAGCTAGCCGCTCTCAAGTCCAAAAAATACAAGCAAGACAGAGTTGTATCCTCCGAATTATTACAAACGCTTACCGCTACACCAGAAATGATGATATACACGCCATCTTCGCATTTGTATCCTCCGAATTATTACAAACGCTTACCGCTACACCAGAAATGATGATATACACGCCATCTTCGCATTCCTACAGTTGTGGAAGAATTTTCCCGACGATCTACACGCCACGAAACTCGACTCCACCGGCACGCCAATCCAACTGCTCTCGATCTCTTGCACAATTCTAGAGACTGCAGACGTCTAGCCCGCTCTCGCTCTCCTTTCTAGCGAAAAGAATGAAGTAAGGAAATATAAAATCCTATTTCTTACTGTAATTAATACACGCTAATAAACAATGTAATAATTATAAGAAAATACCGGAAGGTAGTCCTTGTAACAAACTTAAATAAAAAAACTTCTTACCTCAAAAATCCCAAGTATCAATCAAACCAAAACAAAAACAAAAAACTTTTTGACTTGTTGGAATCTTACCGAAATTTCCCAACATTGGCTGACTGAAATGGTAAATTTCCCCAACTACTGAATAAAAAATTTCCTACGGGGGCTCCCCTCTATCGATACGTTCCTGCCAAATGTGCCACGGTCTTTCTAATATTTTCATATCGAGGTACTGTTAATTTGGAGTTCATTTCATTCATGAACACTTTTCATGTACGCCATAGGCTATTCAATTTACACTAACTTGCGCATCTTGGACTGCACTTGAAACGTTTTGGTTTTTAGTAGAAAATCGCATTTGTTGAAAGTATCATCTTACCTTAAATTGCCCTGGAAACATCATCACGCTGCTGGACTATGTTACACAGATTGATAAACACCTGGTAACATAATGTACAATGACAATTATTCACAGAAAAAAAAAAAGACAGGAAAAAAGTTCTAATAAATTAAAATATTACAAAGGTTGGTAAGTTAAAAAATAAGTTTAAAATACCTCTGTAAATTAAATCACCGAGTACGAATACAAAAATTTAAGTCAGTAATTCAGTCATTACTTTTCGGCGCCGTTGAAAGTTCGTCTTTCTCGTATAATCGATCTCAGTCTTCACAACAGACCCGGTTGTAGTTTACCAACCTAGACATATACATTTATAACTTATATGGGGCTGTGTACCAGGCAAATGAAAATGAACACCTGATGACACACTGAACAATAACAATTATCAGAAAAAAAAGAGGGAGAAGAAAATATTCTCATAAATTAAAATATTACAATCTCCTAACTTTCACGTAAGTAATAATAGTAATACAATTTAAAATACCTCCGTAAAATTAACCACTTGATACGAATACAAAAATTTAAAACAGTTTGCGCAAATTCAGTTGTTTTTCTTTGGTGTTGACGAATGTTCGTACTTCTCGTACGCCGATGCTAGAGTCTTCAAAATCGGCCCGATGTAGTTTACCGACCTGAACAAATAAATCGGAAACATTATACTTTACTGCACAACATGATCCATCGACAAGGTACTTGTAAATAAAACTAACTGAAAATCAATCAAGAGTAGAATGAAAATCAATCACTGCTAATTCTTAAAGGACCATATTATGAAGATAGAAGTTACGCGAATTACTTTCTGAAAGAAACTTTTTCAATAACAAGCTGAAGTTCGCTGAAAATTATTCGTAGTGTTCCTCTCATCAACAGATCAATAATTTCGCCTCGTACCGGCTGTGATAATTTCTTTTTTATTCGAGGGATGGAGGTGAATCCTCTAGATTGGTTTTTACCCATGAGAACTATCATAGTTATGAACAGAGACCGGATTCCTCGGCATTTGTCAAGTCATTTCCTTGATAGGCAGACGAGTTATTTTGAGAGATAAGCACGAATCATGGTGGTAGGGGGCTGGGAAAAATTTTTTATATAGCCGAAAAATGTCGAAAATGGGTTAAATGCCGAAAGTGGCCTAACGTGCCGAAACACGCTATTTTGTCAACACAGGATGATAAAGTGCGAAAAAGGTGTATTATAATTTGAATGTGGAAATATATAAAATGAAGATGAGAATTTTGCGGTACTAATTTCGAAATTGCCGGATGATTCCCAAAATGTGGGAAGATTAAAACACTGATCCAGAAGAAAAATTTACCTACTGACCTTGCTTTCATACAAACCTACCATTCGTTTCTCTCTGAAAAGATTAAGAAATTGGAAATGCTAAGTTTGTCCTTACGCGATTAAGTCGAGATCATAGAAGAAGTGCGTCGAAAAATTCAGATCATTTCAGGGGCTCAAGGATACCTACTTCAGCAAAAATTAAAACAATTTTTTTCAGAAAATGAAGGGTTCGCGTTACTTTGAGAATTGAGTATTTCTCTCAGTGACACTTCTTACCAAGTAATTCGCACGGATTCTCGTGATCCTTAGGTGCTGTCTGCATAATATAGTTTTGCTCCGCTAGTATCTGTTGATTTAGAGCACTCATTCTCAGTTTAAAAATTAATATTAAGTGACAGGCGCCACCAATTCACTCAGCAAAATTTAGCAAAACATCTTATCATTATGCATATAATGAGAATCTTTTGTAATTTTAATTAAAAATTTTGATTTATCAGATTATTTTGTAAAAAAATGACTTTTTTTTTGAAAATGCCGAATTCTGCAAATGTTGCTGCCGATTTTCCTATTTTTTAATGCCGAAGAATCCGGTCTCTAGTTATGAAAAAAAAGTTCCAAAAAGAATTAAGTTTTGCACCAGATTCCTCATGAACATGGTCACACCTGTTTTTTCGAACTCCCCTCTTCCCATACGTATTATAAATGGGGGGAGGGTTAAAAATTACCATTTCCAAGACGAACTTTTCACATAGATCTTATAAAAATTTAGTTTATTTGCTTACCCCTACTTTTTCACTTAGCAAAGACACACAAATATACAGGGTTAGTCAGTTTAAAACGCAGCATGAAAAATCTTGTAATTTACAAGTGAAGCGTACTCGGCGCGTCTCTTATTTTTTTAGAACAATGAATTAGTGACGCGTATTCGATGCGTTTCTTATTCAATAATCCTCGGGGAAAATCTCCGATGATTTTCGAAGAATTTCATCGACAATCTTTGGGAAAATTTTCCAATGATTTTTAAGGAATTTCACTGGAAATTTTCGGAAACAAATTCCAGTAATTTTCGATACAACTACCACCCAGGAAAAATATTCTCCGAAGAGATTCATCGAAAATCTTCAGGAATAATTTTCGATGATCTTTAAGGAATTTCATGAGAAATTTTTCTGAAAAAATTCCAATAATGTCCAAAGAATCTCATTCGAAATCTGTAGAGAAATTCGGGAAAAATCACGGATGATTTTCAAAGGAAGTTCATTGGAAATGGAAAGAAAAATCCGAAAACTTCCGAAGAATTTTATCGGAAATCTTTTGAGAAAATTTCCAATATTTTCCAACAAAAAACTACTTCTGGAAAATCTCCCGACAACTTTGGAAGTATTTCATAAGAAAATAATTCGGGGGGGGGGGACCCCTTCAGTTTTTGAACAATTCAATGAAAAATCTCGCAGAATTTCATCGGAAATCTTTTGAGAAAATTTCCAATATTTTCCAACAAAAAATTATTTCGAGAAAATTTTTCGACAACATTGGAAGTATTTCATAGGAAATATTAGGAGGCGGGGGAGGGGAACTCCGTCAGTTTTTGAAAAATTTAATGAAAAATCTTCAGAAAGATCTTCGAGAAATTTCATCCAAAACTTCGGGGAAAATCTCTTAATGATTTTTGAAAAATTTCATCAGAAATTTTTGCTGGAAAAATTTGATAATTTCCCAAAAATTGCATTGGAAATTTTCTAATCAAAGAATTTCTCGGCCAATTTTCGAAAAGATTCCCGTGATTGTTGAAAAACATCTCCGATGATTTTAGGAGAAGTTTTTTCGAAACTTTAGAAAAAATCTGCAATTATTTACAAAGGATTTAATTGGAAATTACTGAGAAGTGTCTCTGATAGGTTGTACCAACTCGATTAACATGCAACGAACGGGCTTTTCGTAAAAGATTTGCGTTGAGATTCTTTGGCGTCAATTATCGGAATTTTTCCCCAAAAATTTCCGATGAAATTTTTCAGAAGTCATATCGGAGAATCCTCCCGATGATTTTCGATGAAATTTCTTAGAGAACATTTTACCTGAAGATTGTTGATACAAGTCTTCAAAAATCGTCGAAGTAAAATGTTCTCCGAAGAATTTAATCGAAGATCTTCAGGAGAAATCTTCGGGAAAATTCTCCGATAACTTCTAAGAAATTTCATTGGAACAACCCAGGATTGACCACTAAGCACGTGCTTAGGGCGGCAAATTTTTAGGGACGGCAACATTTTATTTTGTTGTAATCATGCATGGGATCTAATGCAACAAAAAGGTACTTAAGGCATGCAAGACTTCAGAGGCGGCAAAACTTCAAATCCGAGGCTGCATTGGAAATCGTTGGAAAACATTCCGATAATTTCCGAAGAATCTTATCGGAAATCTTCAGGAAAAATTTCCAATGTTTTCCAAAGAGATTCTTTAAAAATCTTCGGGGGAGTTTTCCGATAATTTTTGAAGAATTTCGCAAGAAATATCCGGGGAAAATCTCTGATGGAATTTTAAGCTGCATAACCATGCAGAAATTATAAAAATTCTGTCTAAAACTTTCTGATGAAATTCTTTAAAAATTATCGGAGATTTTTCCGAAGATCTACAATGAAATTCTTCGGACATTATCGAACATTTTTCCTGAAGATTTTTGATAAAATCCTTCACAAATCATCGGCGTTTTCCCCCGAACATTTCCTAGGAAATTTTTCAAAAATTATCGGAAAATTTTCTCAACGAATTTTAATGATACTTTTTGGAAAACATTGGAAATTTTTTCTGAAGATTTCTGATAAGCTTCTTCGGAAATTATCGGATTTTTTTTCAAGAATTTTCCATAAAATACCTTAGATGTCATTGGAGAATTTTCCCATAGATTTTTGATGGAAATTCTTCGGAGCACATTTTACCTGAAGATTGTCGATAAAATTCTTCAAAATCCGTCCGAGTTTTCCCATGAATATTACCTGTGAAATTCTTAAAAATTATCGGATAACTCCCCCGAAGATTTTTGAAGACATTCTTTAGAAACCAGAGATTCTTCGGAAATTATTGGAATTTTTTCCCAAAATTTTTCGATGAAATTCCTTAGAAGTCATCGGAGAATTTTGCCGAACATTTTTCCTGAAGATTTTCGATGAAATTCTTCAAAAACCGCAGGAGTTTTCCCCCGGATACTTCCTAATCGGGACATTTCCTCGAAGAATTTTAATGAAATTCTTTGGAAAACATTGGAAATTTTTTCTAAAGATTTCCGTTGAGATTCTTCGCCAATAATCGCATTATTTTCTTTCGTTGTTGATGAAATTTTTCGAAAATTATCGGACACTATCCCCGGAGGTTATTTTACCCTATTGGAAGAATAAAAAACGTGCCGAGTACGCTTCACTTTATTGCCATGAACGAGATTTTTCATGCAGCGTTTTAAACTGACTAAGCTGTACTCACGTTGCACTAGCTTATCATAATACAAATGAGTGCGTGCAAATGAAAGGGGCCTAAGAGCAAAAACGTAGTTTTGAGATAAACGCGTTCAAAGTTTCAGTTTGTTACCACATGAGAATAAATAGAGATAAAAATGTGCGGTAAAAAAGGTACTAAACTAAACGTCTTTAACGTTCCAAATCAGTTGATGTACCTTTGGTAGAAATATGTTCCTATTTTCGGCAATTTTTCAAAGTAGACTCTATGAGTGCCCTTTTCATTGGCAGTGAATTTTTGCATCAAAATTGAATATTAATCTATGTTGTTATGGTCTAAAAAGGTATTCTAATGAGAAATTAATTTAACGTTCCAAATCAGTTGATGTACCTTTGGTAAAAATAATCCTATTTTCGGCGATTTTTCAAAGTAGACTCTATGAGTGCCCTTTTCATTGGCAGTGAATTTTTGCATTAAAATTGAATATTAATCTATGTTGTTATGGTCTAAAAAGGTATTCTAATGCGAAATTAATACAAGAACACAACGAATCCACCAAACCAGTCAAATTGTTTCAGTAGTATTAAAAACTGCTTGAACAGAAAATTTAATAAGACTGATAACAAACTCTGCGACTATTATAGATATCAACACGGGGTTTTCACTACTCGATAGAGCGCGCTTCAGAGCATCAGAACAGTCGATGTCCGCTAAAAGGCCTAATTGTCACTTAGGCCCATTTCATTTGTACGCACTCAAATGTACGCACCTCGGCGGCTTAGTCATATTAACAGGCAGCGAACGGTATTTTCCTATGCTGCGTTTTCCAAAAAGTATCATTAAAATTCGTTGAGAAAATTTTCCGATAATTTTTGAAAAATTTCCTAGGAAATATTCGGGGGAAAACGCCGATGATTTGTGAAGGATTTTATCAAAAATCTTCAGGGAAAATGTTCGATAATGTCCGAAGAATTTCATTGTAGATCTTCGGAAAAATCTCCGATAATTTTTAAAGAATTTCATTAGAAAGTTTTAGACAGAATTTTTATAATTTCTGCATGGTTATGCAGCTTAAAATTCCATCAGAGATTTTCCCGGATATTTCTTGCGAAATTCTTCAAAAATTATCGGAAAACTCCCCCGAAGATTTTTAAAGAATCCCTTTGGAAAACATTGGAAATCTTTCCTGAAGATTTCCGATAAGATTCTTCGGAAATTATCGGAATGTTTTCCAACGATTTCCAATGCAGCCTCGGATTTGAAGTTTTGCCGTCTCTGAAATCTTGCATGCCTTAAGTACCTTTTTGTTGCATTAGATCCCATGCATGATTACAACAAAATAAAATGTTGCCGTCCCTAAAAATTTGCCGCCCTAAGCACGTGCTTAGTGATCAATCCTGGGTTGTTCCAATGAAATTTCTTAGAAGTTATCGGAGAATTTTCCCGAAGATTTCTCCTGAAGATCTTCGATTAAATTCTTCGGAGAACATTTTACTTCGACGATTTTTGAAGACTTGTATCAACAATCTTCAGGTAAAATGTTCTCTAAGAAATTTCATCGAAAATCATCGGGAGGATTCTCCGATATGACTTCTGAAAAATTTCATCGGAAATTTTTGGGAAAAAATTCCGATAATTGACGCCAAAGAATCTCAACGCAAATCTTTTACGAAAAGCCCGTTCGTTGCATGTTAATCGAGTTGGTACAACCTATCAGAGACACTTCTCAGTAATTTCCAATTAAATCCTGTGAAATAATTGCAGATTTTTTCTAAAGTTTCGAAAAAACTTCTCCTAAAATCATCGGAGACGTTTTTCAATAATCATGGGAATCTTTTCGAAAATTGGCCAAGAAATTCTTTGATTAGGAAATTTCCAATGCAATTTTTGGGAAATTATCAAATTTTTCCAGCAAAAATTTCTGATGAAATTTTTCAAAAATCATTAAGAGATTTTCCCCGAAGTTTTGGATGAAATTTCTCGAAGATCTTCCTGAAGATTTTTCATTAAATTTTTCAAAAACTGACGGAGTTCCCCTCCCCCGCCTCCTAATATTTCCTATGAAATACTTCCAATGTTGTCGGGAAATTTTCTCGAAATAATTTTTTGTTGGAAAATATTGGAAATTTTCTCAAAAGATTTCCGATAAAATTCTTCGGAAGTTTTCGGATTTTTCTTTCCATTTCCAGTGAACTTTCTTTGAAAATCATGCGTGATTTTTCCCGAATTCCTCTACAGATTTCGAATGAGATTCTTTGGAAATTATTGGAATTTTTTCAGAAAAATTTCTCATGAAATTCCTTAAAGTTCAAAGAAAATTATTCCTGAAGAATTTCGATGAATCTCTTCGGAGAATATTTTTCCTGGGGGTAAGTTGTATCGAAAATTACTGGAATTTGTTTCCGAAAATTTCTAGTGAAATTCCTTAAAAATCATTGGAAAATTTTCCCAAAGATTGTCGATGAAATTCTTCGAAAATCATCGGAGTTTTTCCGCGAGGATTATTGAATAAAAAACGCATCGAATACGCGTCACTAATTCATTGTTCTAAAAAAATAAGAGACGCGCCGAGTACGCTTCACTTGTAAATTACAAGATTTTTCATTCTGCGTTTTAAACTGACTAACCCTGTATACTGCATAAGACATTTCCACTCTTGAGTCGTTGACAAAATAATATGGACCTTACACTTTATGGCAACAAAAGTAAAAAGCAGACGAAGGCGGCAATAGCTCTGATAAGAAGAAAAGTACAGTAACACATAGATCCCACAGATCCTAAGAAAGGTCTTCAAGGGTGAGTTCGACAACTTTGTGACGCTCTCTGCGGACGCGGAATGCACCTAACGTTTGAAAGCTGAACTATGAAACTTTCGCTTTTCGCTTTACACTTTTTCGGCTTTATTTAGCTTTTAGATTTTGCTTTCTGCTTCCAAAAATCGAGCGGATTTCGGCTTTCAGCTTTCGATTTTTTTCTCTTTTCCCCTCTTATTAGTAACAAGATCCCGAATTGCTGGGAAAAGCTAAATAAAAAGCTCTATAATAAAACTTTAGCTTTTCGCTTTTGGCTTTTCAGCTTCAATTTAGTTTTTGGATTCTGCTTTCCACTTCCAGAAATCGTTTGGATTTTGGCTTAAAACTTTCAGCTTTTAAAAAACTTTCAAACTCTGATTTCAACCACTGATAGACTGTAAAGAACAATTTCCGACCAAGTGTCATACACGTGCTAACTAGAGTTGGCACGTGTTCGTCACCGCCATTTCAATTATATTTTGCCAAATTTTTCATAAAATAAAGTTAAAAGGCCTTGCCAAGAAAGAACTAGAAAAGGAGACACATAATGAGCTATGAATAGCAGATAGTGAAAGATACATACAAAGAGCAAAAATGAAAAGATTAGCACAGAAGAGAAAAGAGGAGAGACGCAATCTACTAGTCCAGAGACTGAGGAACAGAGATGGAAAGCCATATGATAAAACTTCTGCTTACGGCTTTAGCTTCTGACCTTGGAAAATAAAACTTTAGCTTTTCAAATTTTTTCATATTAAGCTTTCCCTTTTGGCTTTTGCTTTTCAACGCAAAAATCGTAAGCTTTCAGATTTCCGCTTCTGACGTTCGGCTTTTCCCTAAATTTTGAATATTTTGTATAACATAATATTTTTTAGAAATAGCTTTTTACAACACTACTTAACAATTAACACTTATTAAGCACTGACCATTTGGATAGTGAAAATAAAAATGGAAAATTTGAAATTATAATTTATAAACAGATAAATACTGGAAAAGCTGGAAAAAAATAAAACTTTTACTTTTGCTTTCAATTATTTGTGCATTCTAGCTTTTGCTTTTTAGGTAAAGAACTCTTTACTTTTGGCTTTCCGCTTTCAGCTTGGTTTCCATCTCTGCTAAGGAATACAACACCTTATTATGCACTGAATTTACGTACTTTTTTACATTTAGGTACCGTTCAATTGCACGTATTTTCAGCAGAATTAATGTTCCTCCGTTTCGGACGATTTATACACTAAATTTTCAAAAAATTAAAAAAAAAAGTGCTATCTACTTATCCTTATTATGTGTCGACAATCACGCCGGGCTCAAATTATTCAAAACTGTATGTATTTTTGAAAAAAAGAAGAAAAAAAAAAAGATTGTAGATTACCTGGTAATTTTCATTCCATAATACATGATACAAACATAATAAATCATTGTTTGCTCTTTGATCTTCTCTATTTTGAGGCGGATTGAAATCATTTTCAGCTCGATTGAAGGGGTAATAGGAATCCTCTTGAACAAAATCCAACTGTCCCCAGACATGGGCTGTCGCTAAGTAACTGAGACTAAAATTCATAAGGCCCACCAACGCTACCTATCGGCGTTTCAACGCAGTAGGGGAATAATTTGGTTCATTGGCTATCCATTGAGACCACGCCGAGCTTATTTGATTGAAAACTCGCTGTTCCAGACCAATTTGAAAGAAACTATATGCGTTGACCCCTCCAGATTTTTCAAAGATTTCTTTAAGTTTACCGTAACGAATCATTAAAGGGCTTATAAAAGTCTGGAAAAGTCTAAAAAAATCTTCTAAGAGTTTGAAATAAGTATCCTCGAACAAGAATGAAAAAGTTTGAGTGGTGGCCTTGTGGAGTTGAACGAGTTTTGAAGAATAAAATACAAAACTATGGGTAAAAAAGGATATAAATACACTTCGTTAGAATTTATATAGAATTTGCACATCGAATCACGGAAAGAGTTGAAGATGAGAAAAGATACAAAATTTTACAATTTGTACAGCAAGGAAGATAAAAGGCCAAAGAGAAATAAAGGATGTGAAAGAAAAATATATTATGGAAACGCAATAGATACCCACAATCCTAGTTGTCTTGGGAGGCACTTTGGTAAGCTAGAGTGATTTTTTGACCTATTTTGACCACATTTTCTCGGGTATCTCGCCAACGGAGCGTCGCCGCCAAATTTGAACAACGAATTCGAACTCCGCGCGAAAAATTGAGTAAAAAACAGTCTTCAATTCAAAAATTTTGATGTTTGGAAATTTTGAAGATAAAAGAAGCATACGATTACAAAGTTTTTTATTAATCATCATCTTCATCAAGTACACGAATGTCTGTTTCAAAATAAGCGCCATTCATGGCTCTACAGGCGTCCATTCGTTCTTGCCATTTATCGAACGTTTTCGCGTATTCCGCCGCCGGTAACTAGGAGAAAAACATATGCGCCGCGGTGATGACTTCTAAAAAATCACAATTAACCCCCAATCCCTGCATAGTCCTGACTTCACTCCCTGCAACTTTTGGTTATTTCCTCAACTGAAGACAGCTTTACACAGTTGTCAATTCAACATGAATCAAGAAGTCATCACCGCGGCGCAGATGGTTTCTCCTCGTTACCGGCAGCTGAATACGCGAAAACGTTCGATAAATGGCAAGAACGAATAGACGCCTATATAGCCACAAATGGCACTCATTTTGAAAAAGATATTCGTGTACCTAGTGAAGATGATGATTAATAAAAAATTTTGTAATCGTATGCTTTTTCCTTCTCTGAAAAAATCTTTAAAAAACCTGGAGGGGTCAACGCATATAGTTTCTTTCAAATTCATCTGGAACAGCGAGTTTTCAATCAAATAGCTCGGCGTGGTCTCAATTAGACCTGTGCGCCGCCGCCGCTGAAGACTTTTGAACGCGCCGAACCGCCGCTAGTATCAACCCGACGCGCCGCTGAGCCGCCGCCGATCAAATTAACCGGCGCGGCGCGGCGTACCGGCCGGCGTAAGCAACTACGCACGCAGATTATTCGCAAGATTCATTTATTACCAAGGTTAGGTCGATACGAACGCAACCCGCTACACATCACGCGGCATGGTTTCAAAAGTCAAAATATTCAAAAAGTTACTTATATTGTTATTATATTATTGAGAAGGCAGAGATCTCGGATGTCTCATTTTCCTCGGACCACCGTCTAGTTACAGCAAAAATAGACACTTCACTCACACCCTCCTCGGCTTATCCCCCACAGGTCAACTTGGTCCCAGGATTTCCAAGGAATCTATGGGTTCCAGTGCATAAGAGGAGTGAAGCAGAGACAGCTCTGAATCAAAAACTTGAGGCGATAAATTGGGAAAGAATGGACCCAATGATGTTACAAGATAACTACGACTACTTGGTTGAAGCCTTATCAGAGACCCTTCGGGAATTTGGAATCAACAAAAAATTAGTAAAAACAGACGACAAGCTTTGTAACACTACTAAAGAGCTGATCAAAAAGAGAACTGCTATCAAACAAAAAAATGAAACTTTCTTTAAAAGAACAAATTGAGCTAGTCGATCTTAAAAAATTAATTAGAAAAAATATCCGGGAGGATATCCGTAATTTTGAAAATGAACTGATAACAGGGATCATTGAAAGCTCATGGTCTACTAAACAGGTTAAAAAAGTGCTATCAAGTGGGCGCGCCTGGCTCCCTAAAATAAGAAACAATGCTGGTCAAACTGATCAAATAATTTCGGATAGGGAATCTATCGCAAATACAGCCATGGAATTCTTTTATAATATATACCGAGACGAAAGACCTGGAAGCGGCGACCCAGACCTATGGCAAAATAAAATTCAAAATTCGGAAAAACCCCAACCTTTTCGGCTAGATGAGATCGAATCAATTTTACATAAACTTAAACCGGGTCGGGCCCCAGGACCTGATCAAATCGAAAATGAAACCCTGAGATCCTTTAAGAACTCTCTGAAAGTCCCACTTCAAGCTCTCTTTAATACTGCACTCACTCTGGGAATCTCTCCATGGCAGTGGTGCCAATCTGAGATCATTTTGTTGCACAAAAAAGGTGACAGAATGGATATCAATAATTACAGACCCATTAGTCTCTCTTCTAACATATGTAAAATGTTCATGTCTTTGGTTGAAAACAGAATATACAAACTCCTAGATAGCCAACAACCAACAGAACAAGCAGGTTTCAGAATATCTTTCAGTACTATTGATCATATTCAAGCTATTAACCAACTTTTAGAAAAAAACGAATGAATTTCAATTAAATCTCGCAATTATTTTCATATATTTTAATAAAGCATTTGACTCTTTGTACCATGATAAAATCTGGGTAGCCTTGGCATGCCAAGGCATTCCAGAGGACATCATCAATTTTTTAATAAACATTTACAATAATTCCAAAGCTCAAATTAAATTAGATAAAATATCAAAAAATTTCCAAATCTCCCGAGGAGTCAAGCAATGGGGTCCCTTATCCCCAATATTTTTAATGCAGTTTTGGAACAGGTATTTCGCCAGCTAAATTGGGGGGAATAAAGGTTTTAAAATCAAAGACAGAAATGGAAACTTGTTTGATTATAAATTTTTGAATAATCTTAGATTTGCAGATGACATTGCTCTGATAGGGAGAAACCATACTGAACTGAAAACTATGGTGGATGACCTGGTAAAAGAGAGCTGCAAGGTGGGATTATCAATCAACCAAAATAAAACAAAAATTTTGACAAATATTACAAATTTTGAAAAAATTGAAATTGAGGGCAGGGAGATTGAAGTTGTCTCAGAGTACAAATATCTTAGTCAAACAGTAGCATTTACTAACAAAACAGAAAAAGAATTAAAAATTCGAAGAACAAATGCGTGGAAAGCTTTTTGGTCATTACAAAAAATTTTTAAATGTAATCTAAAATTAAAATCAAAAATACGTATTCTAGAAAGCTCAGTTCTCCCAGTCCTCACATATGGTGCTCAAACATGGGCTACCACGAAAGAACAAATCTGTAAAATTCAATCTACCCATAACTCCATGCTACGAAGCATTTTAGGAGTTAAACTCAAAGATCAAATAAAAGTAAGTTCAATTTTGGAAAAAAACTAATGCCAAACAGATCTGGGTCCATGCTAAAAGGCTCAAACTAAAATATGCAGGACATATAGTTAGGGACTCCTCTTATAAATGGAACAAAAGATTGACATTGTGGGTCCCTCATGAGGGGAGGAGGAGAAGAGGGAGACCCCTAACAAGATGGTCAGACGAGTTGGTTCAAAATTTCGGTCAAAACTGACCCATGGTGGCCAAGAACCGAAGCAAATGGAAACAGGTGACGGAAACCTATGCCCAAAAATGGGCGATCGAAGGCGAAGAGTAAAATCTTGAGGGGGTTTCACTTACCTACCACATGGTTTATGTTAATGTTTTTTGAATTTTTTTTTTTTCTATCCTCGCATTGGATCATGGTGTAAAAAAAAAATTTAAAAAAAAATTATTAAGAACGATTACCAAAAAAAAAAAAAAAAAAAAAAAAGGAACCAAAACGTGTAATAGGTATTAATATTATTCTTATGTTTTTTTCTGTTTTGTTCCTACATTTTGTTTTTATTCAAAACTATTAAATATGTAATAAAGTTTTGATTTTGAAAGTTGAATTAATTTTAAAACCTACTACCTCTAGTACTTAAAAAAAATAATAAACAAAAAGAATTTAGTATTGAAAATTGAATGAATGAAAGTTGGAACTGTGTTAACGCCGATTCACGCCGCCGCTGATCAATTGAATCGGCGTGACGCCGGCGCGCCGCTGACGCCGATGAAAAAATTTGAAGACTTCCCCGCTGACTGATATGGCATCGGCGCACAGGTCTAATACCCAGTAGTAAAAGCATATAAAATTGGTAGTACCTATCTGGCACAAAGTCGAACTCACGCTTACACCGCCTCTGCCACCTGGTCATCCTCAATGGAGGGCTCTCTCCTCCCTCAGTTTCCACCAGCCACGGCGGTTGAAATCTTAGTAACTCGAGTCGAAATTAGCTTACCTTTTCTGGTACGCAGCCACGTTATACGGTCCCGGATACACATACTGGTTCATGTCGGAGTAACCATTGGTTTGAATCGATGGATCTTGCAGATTTCCGCCATTCGAGTACGTGACAGCCGACTTTTCGCAGTTGCCCAACAGGTGGCACATTTTCAGCCCGAAGAACGGAGCGAACAGCCAAGCCAGTCCACCAAGAACGGCCAAACTACTGACGATGATGCCGCCGTACGCTAACGCCTGTCCGAAGCCGCTTCGCCAATAGTCTGAAAATTCATTTTCACCTTTAAAATGCCCGCGAAATGGCGTCGGCTGTAGGATACAAGGAGCGTTAGAAGCAAACTTACCAGGTAAGAAGGAAGGAACGGTGTAGTAGTTTGCCGGAGCCGAAGCTGCTGGCTTTTGGTCACTGACGACAGCGGTCGTGTTCGACGATTTCTCGGCGGCGTTAACGTTGCTCGTCTCGGCACCGAGGCATCCATTCAGGAGAACGCCGAAGACACACACGAATAAAAAGCTGTTTGAGGAATGCATTTTGCACTGAAAAGAGAAAAGAATAATCGATGAACAACAGCGCAGGCTACTTCGGGGTGTCTACTGAAAATGAAAACAGAAAAAGGTTGCTATTTGGTTGCCCTACGCCAAAACATTGCCAGTGTGAGTCACCCATGCGAGTGAAAATGGACGCCTGGGCGTCCCCTCGGCGACTATATGTCAAGTACTCAGCATTTGCTTTTTCAACAGTGTACATGTACACTGTACTTTCTTCTCATAATTAAAAGAGAAACTTAATGCCAACAATAATGGCTGTACTCTGGGATTGTAGTCCAATAGATCCTATTCCGACCTAGCAACGTAATGGCTGACATCTGGCGGAAATTTTCGACAACATCTAATTCTTTTGTGTTCTTATCAACGTTAGGATAAAATCGTACATTTTATCCTAACGTTGATAAGAAATTCAATGGAAAATCGTAAAGCGACATCAGCGCGCCACCACGCTGCTAGGTCCGAATTTCTTAGGCTAGTGATTTCGGAGAGTGGCCGTCAACCGTCAAAAATGGAGAGTTTGCGGAGAGGCCGATGCCCAAATTTGGGCTTAGTCGCTGTAAGGGAGGAAGTACGTTTCCCTCCTGATATAAACATCGCGCGACTACGGCTTGTAAATAAATAAAAAGAAATAAGGAGATTTGTTTGTAAATATCTACCCTCAGTAAACCTGTGCTGAGTGGAGGATAGATTCAATTTCAATTTTTTATTTAATTTTCTATAAACTAATGTCTGAAATGTTTAGCACGATTGAGATAATAGTGAAACCGGTCTATGTTTCTTTATTTCACTAGATTTTTTAGATTTAGAATGGGGATGATTTTCTCTACTTCCCATACATCTGGAAAAACGCAGGTCTGCAGAATTAAACTGAGTAAAAACGTTAATGGTTGCACCAAAGAATCAGAGCATGCGCGAAAGACATATAGGGAGATGCAGTCTGACACATATTATGACCAATTTCGGCTTAGGTTTTTGCGAAACTTGTTTTACACTATTGCTTTCAATTATTTTAAAAATAATTACTTCAGAATTTTTGTATTGCGAAGAGACAGTAGAAACGGGCAGAGTTGGTGGTGGCTTGTGCATCTTATAAACACTAGAAAAATAATTCGCGAATGCAGTGGCAATGTCCTGTCCAGTAATATGGCATTGGCCATTATACCTTAAGATTTTGCCATCATTAATTTTTCACTTTTTACCACTAATGTTAATCTAAAATTCCTTTGGTTGCACCTGTATCCCATCCTCCGGCTTATCTTCAAATTGAATCATTGTTTTCCTAATTAGGTACTTTGTTTCCCTCCTTAATTTTTTGAATTTCAGACACCTTTCTAGACAACCAGGATTTTTCTTCTAGATTTCTTTTTTATTTTGGTTATGATTTCGCTAGTAAACCACGGTGGGTAGGATCTGCCATTCATTTTCTTTTTTAAAGGAACTGCATCTCTTAATTATACCAAGAACCGACTCTTGGAAGTATTTAGCAGCACAGTTGCTCTCCACCAGTCTTCCTCTGCAAACCATTGGTACATTACCTAGAAATTTGCCTTCGGAAAGTTAAAGTGGTCAGTGTGATTAGTTTCACCTTGAGGTATTCTACCTATTACACCGACAAAGTACATTGTCGAGGGTTTTATTTTATTTTATTTGTTTTAGAAAACATTTTAGCCTCTCCCATCTACAGGCGAGCTCAGTTCGGGGCAAGGGAGCAGTCAAAATATAATAAGTCACGATAGATGTATATTAAAAAAATAAATAAAAAATAGCTGAGTCAACAGGTTAGGCGCGAACCATTACCAGCTTCCAACCCCTGCCCCCGATGCCCACTCACACAATATAAAACCATTCATCCAGTTCCACATTTACTCAGCTAGAAATCATTCCGATCACCTAAAATTTCATAATGGATTTAAATAGGAAATCAATCATTTCAAACAATTGGATCGATAAAAAATCGGAAAAAATTAATCAATTTTTCGATTGATTGATCAATTTTTGATCAATCGATCACCGATTTTTCAATTATTTGATCGCCGATCTTTTGATTAAATAATGTTCTAAAAACAAGAAAACGGATTAAAACAATAATCAAAAATTCATAATTAAATCAAAAATCGATTTTTAAATGCCGATTAATTGAAAATGATTGCTCAGAGATCGAAAATCGACGAGGTCAAAAAGTCATAATCGGATCAAAAAATTCATTTCCAAATTCCGATTAATGAAAAATAATTGATCAGAAATCAAAAAATTGATTATAAAGTATTTTAAACATTGATCAAAAATAATCAAAAAGTCATGATGGGATCAAAAAATTGATTTTTGAATGCCGATTAATGAGAGATCGAAAATTGATTATCATGTATTTGAAAGATAAATCAAAAATCATGAAAAAGTTATGATTGGATCGAAAAACTGATTTCCAAATGCCGATTAATAAAAAATGATAGATCAGTGATCGAAAGTCGATTATGAGGTTGATCAGAGATCGAAAATTGATTCTGAGGTATTTGAAAGATGGATAAAAAATGACCAATAAGTCATAATCGGATCAAAAAATCGACTTCCAAATGCCAATTAAATAAAAATGATCTATCAGAAATCAAAAATCGATCATGAAGTATTCCAAAAATTGATCTGAAATAATCTAAAAGTTATGATGGGATTAAAAAATTGATTTTTAAACGTCGATTAATTAAAAATGATTAGAGATCGAAAATTGATTATAAGGTACTTGAAAAATGGATCAAAAATAATCAAAAAGTTATGATCGAATCGAAAAATTGATTTCGAAATGCTGATTAATCAAAAATGATAGATAAAAAATAATCAAAAAGTCGTGATGGAATCAAAAAATTGATTTTTAAATGCCGATTAATTAAAAATGATCGATTTTTGATCAGAATGACTCAGACACACTTAATCGAGATATAATTTTTCATTTTTAAAATTGAAGTTGATACTTGACAGTATTTTAGTATTCGAAATTTTATCTTATGTAAGGTTTTTCTCAAGTCTCCCCTCCTTTTTGAGTCTAAGATGTCCAGACATTTATAATAATTCAAGATTTCGTTACATACTTTCATACTTCGGATAATAGCAGAATTTTTATGAATTTTTGTTTCGTGTAGATGCGTAATCGAAATGGTTATTAACGCGGCTTGAAAGACTTGGTCCATTTTATGGGATTTTATCAAGCAGGTTCGAGCCAACGATGTAAGAAATTAACAAATTATTAATGAAAATGACCATTGCTACTTTTCGACGTGTTTCTAATGATTGTACTTGGTAGCCCTTACGTAACTCGCTTTAGGTTAGCTCACTGGGATGATACTAAAATTGTTTTTTATACGGGAATTGTAGAAATTTTTCTTGAATCTTTTCGACCCATAGTCAGTTTTTTTTATAGCAGGATACCATATAATCCAAGTTCTTAATTTGATGTAAGTAATGAAAAATAGAGTCAGAAATGTTTTAAGGTTTCAGAAGGTTTGAGAGTTTTTGTATATAAAGTGTATTTTTAAATTATCTATGATGGGGAATAAAAGCCAGCGCCAACTTAGAGTCAAAACGTATCCCTGAGTCCCTGATCTCTTATTTAATTTTTAACGAGTACCCCCCCCCGTGGGAGTAACAAGAAGCTACCGGTTTTCTTTTAAATGTGAGACTTGGAAGTTCGAGTTTCCAAGTTCGGCAAGGAAAATTCAAGTTTACGGTTTTTGTCCATTTCTATTATACATTTTTTCGGGGGCAGGGGGGGTGTCTTACAGGTGTCCTAACTTTGGAATTTTAGTAAAAAGACTGAATAACGTATCGAAATACGGGTATTATGGATTGCTGAACACGAATATTGTACCAATTTTTTGATCCAGTCCAGTTTGGCGCCCAAAAATCTGAATTTCAGACTTGAAATTAGCAAACTTGACTTGACTGGGGAAAAGAGTGTGTTGAAATGTGGGGTTTTGTGAGTTGTTGATGATTCGTTTTTTCATCCTTTTGGTCTATTTCAGTCTGACTGATTCAGTTTGATCGCCAGCCAATAAATTTCCGGACTTATTTTTGTGAATTAGCTAGTTTTTACTCAGATTTAGTCGAGTATGACCATTCTTCAACATTTTTGATCATACCTGTCTGCGGTCAAGTTCAGTCAACTTTAGACGCATTTATTTTATTTTATTTATTTAAGGTCCCCTCAACAGCCATTGGCCAGTTACAGTTATTCTAATCCAATTTTAATCGAATTTCGTCACGTTTTTGGTTCGGTCTATTCATTTATTTTTAGTTAATATTGGATCGATTTGGCTACCGTAGGCATTTTACAAATATTCTACCATTTTACGTAAAATGCATGTAAAATGTAAAACGAAAAGTAAAATGCCAGGTTGGCAGGTTAAATACATCTTACATGCTCATTTTACAAGTAAAATAATAGTCAATGTAAAATGAATCAAGATGAGTTAAAAAAAAAATTGAAATTAAATTTTTCAATTAAAATTTTTAAAACTTGCACACACCTGGAATTACAGTCAAAAATGGTCGTCTCCTTTATTATTCAATTTTATAATTTTTACCCATCAGTAGTGTTTTATAGAAAACGAATTATAAGACAAGAATGAAACAATTAAAAAGAAATTGGTCAATTCAGGCAAAAACAAATTTCAACATTTTTCGACGAACTTCTTACAATTTAAATTTAAAGTTAAAAATTTTCAAAAAACAAAATCAACAAAAAATAATTATTAACATATCTTATAAATTCCATTAAAAAAAAAAAAGTTAAAATTCATCAGACTTTTAGTATCAGTAATTTTTACTTGAACTACTCTATTATTTGTTTTATTTTACCATCAAAATTTAATAAATTTCATCTCAATTATTTATTCCATAATTCCTTTTCAATTTTTCATTCTCATTTCTTATCACGTGATTACCATCATCTATCAATCATCAATGTATTATGTTTTTTCCCTCGCATTTACACTGATTTTACGTAAAGTATAAAATATATAATTTTACATGTAAAATGCCAACTCTGAAAAAATGTATATAAAATGGCGAAGAAACCACGTGAATGATGTTTGATAATGAGGAGCTCAGAGTCAAAACTCACATTGACCATTTCACGTCAGGGGCGCAAATAGGCAAAATACTGTACACGGGTGCAGGAAGGAATATCTTTGCTGTGCCTGTGAGCGTGGAGTATGTTATACATATCGCACATTCACAGGCGTAGCAAAGGTATTCCTGCACTCGTGTAAGTATTTTCCCGATTTGCGCCCTTGAAGTAAAATGGCAAATGTGAGTTTTGATTCTAAACCCTTCATATGTGATAAGAAATTGGAATGAAGAATTGAAATTATGAAAAAAAAATAAATTAAATTTTGACGGTGAAATAAAATGATTGATGGGGTGGAAGTTATAACTTGATTTTTTTAATGGAATTAATAAAATTTAAAGTTTATTAGTTATTGCATTGTATTCATCTTTTTTATTTAAACATTTTCAGTTCAAAATTTAATTTAAAAAAAATTTATGAAAAATGTTAAAATTTCTTTATTGGCTTGAACTGCTCGATTTTTGAAAATTGTTTTACTCTTGTTTTTCATTATTCACTTTTACAATGAAATCATATAAAAATGAATTCTATTTTCTCATGACTTACCGATTGTGAATTTCAGAAGTATAAATTATAAAATTGAATAATAAAGGGGACAATCATTTTTGCCTGTAGTGCCAATTGCGTGCGAATTTTAAATTTTAATTGAAAAACTGAACTTTAGTTTTTTATTTTACTCATCCTGACTCATTTTACATTTTACATGTAAAATGTATTTTACCTGCCAACCCTGGATTTGGCTGTCGGCAAATTTTGAAACTGTTAATTTGAATTTTTTATTTTCTAAAAATGTTTCTACGTTTATTCCTTTTTTCCCTTTTCTTTCTTTTTTTCTCAATTACGAAACATTCTTATTATAAAAACGGCAAATTTTGAAATTTTTAGAAAATCTTGTCGGCGAATTTTTTTCCTCCACCCTCCCAACCTGAAAGTCAAGTTTCGTCTGGCATTACTTTTCGTCGCGCAAGGAGCCTGTGCTACACCCTTATATAATAGGCAGGCCCGTGTACAAGGGGGTGGGGTTCAACCCCTTCCCCCATTGACCTTTGTTGATATGTAGATAATATAATAATTTATGGCGATCACTGCCCTTTATAACCTAACTAACATGAAATATATGGTCAACCCCCCCTTGTATAATTTCTGCGCACGGGCCGGGCCTGACAATAGGAGATTATAGATTGCCAAGTATTCCGGAAGTAAGGGACCTAGGCGTACTACTGGATAGCAAATTATAATTTTCCAGTCACATAGACCTCATAACCAGGCTCGGATTTATATGTGCTAAAAATTAGAAATATGCGCTAAAAATGCGTTATATGCATTTTTTTTTGTTTGAAATAAGTGCAAAATATGCGAAAACAATATGGGTTTCATTTTAAAGAGCTCGATGTGGTGTGTCTATTAAAGAACAACATACGAGAAAAAGAGACAGAAAGGGGGTAAAAGAGTTATTGATAATCCTGATATCAAAAAAAAAAAAAAAATCCCGAAGAATTGAATGTAGGTAACTATTTAGATGAGAAAATCGATACGATTCAACGCGTGCCAGAAAAAACATTAGTTGTAAGAATTATGTGCGGAGCGCTAGTGTAGCAAAGGGTCACGGAATCCACAATTCCATTTTTTTCCTTACTTTTTTTTAAACGTGTGCTAAAGAAAAAACGTGAAAGCGGCGGAATATGTGCTTAGAAATTGAAAAATTAGGTAAATATGTTGAAATAGTCTAAATATGGGCGAAAAATGGCTAAAATATGCTCGTATAGAAGAAATATGCAAAATAAAGTTGGGCTCATTTTACTCAAAAAGACCTGAAACCGAAAACAGTATTGGATATATCTCTTCTAGGCCGATAGAAAAAAATATGTGATTTCATATAAATCCTTGCCCTGCTCATCACCTCAAAATGTAAAAGAATGTTCGGTTTTATCAAAAGGAATAGCGTTAATTACAAAAAATAAGAAACTAAAAACCATCATTTTTGCTTTGGTAAGATCAATTTTGGAATTTAGCGAAATCATCCGGAATCCACACAACAAAAATAAAATTGAAAAAATTGAAAAAATCTAAAAATATTTTTGAAATATTTATATTATTATGATTTGTTTACATATTACCCATACAACCTGAAATATACTAAACTACTGCAGGGGTTTGAGGTGACGAGTCTAAGTAATAGACGAAAATTTTAGCTATGTTATTCTTGTGGGACATTCATTAATGGAGGAGTCAAGGATAGTGAACTTTTAGGTACTATAAATTTCCGAACCCCAACGTTTAATAGCAGGTACAATGTTCTTTTTGCTGCCCAGAAGAGATTTGACACTTTCCCTCGAATTTCGAAAGGAAAAATGACTACTGGTTCAGGGGCCAGCCTCACGAAAGTTGTACGCAAAATAATTCGCGGAAATTGCATTCGATTTTGGTATTTTCTCTGTGTCTGTCTTCTTCTCTTTTGCTGTAGAAAATGTCGAACTGGTTATGCTCAGTTAAAATACTGAAAATAGTGGTCACAGAACTGTTATCCGAACTCAAGTTCCAATTAGCCAGCAAGTGAAGACAGACAAAAGAGACGGTCAGCTATCTTGTCAGCCAGGTCGGCCATCTAGGGGGTTTCATTTCCCCCACGTTTTCTTGAAATTTGAAAACAGTAGGATCAGGAGTAGATAAAGCTGTCATTCGGCATCGAAAGATTTCGTGTACTTTTAACGCAAATCACGGCCAAAATCTCGCGAAAAATTATTACAGCCAATTTTTGGATCCTGTTCCTTGCGACCAATGAGGTAGCAAGAGCGTAGGACAAGCAACGGTTGACTCGGAATTCATCCTTTCTAATCAAAGCCACCGAATAGGGGAAAAATACAGTTTCATGCAGTCAAAGTGTTGCTAATAAAAAATAACGTAAAAATTTTTCAACTGAAAAAGCACAGGAGCTTAAATTTGGTCCAGATTAAAAATCGGAAGCGATATTCAAAATCAGCGATACAAAACCACCCATATTTCGATACTTCGTGCAATTTTTCGCCGGAGAAGCTGAATTTGTAATTACGATAGTGTTCTGAAAGGGGTCGGATAAAAATCTGAGGCGATATTCGAAATCAGCGACTCAGAGCTTGGTTGGCTACCTCCCCCCCCCCCCCCCCCCCAAAAAAAAAAAGATTTTAATTTTAGAATATTGTAAAGAATTTGAAAGTTGAGGAACACTAAAGTAACCGGAATTAGCCTTTCCCTCGTGGAGCCTGAATTGAGTAGGAGGAGGGAAAAGAACTATTAAAATGAATTCTGGAACACAGGTGAAAAAGCTGCAGCATATCTAACGACAAATGCTATGAAAGTAAAAAGGTGGTTAGGATCTGGAAAATTATGGCACTAGGGGAGGCGAAAGAGACTTCAATTTAAGAGTATCGACAGATAGAATATAAGGTCATATATTTGAAAACAATGAACTCCTTCATAACGCGATTATAATTATTATGCGGTCTGTAGATTTTTCTTCAAATTCTGTGGATTCATTACTCTTCCCCCAAAATCTCGGAAGTTCCTTTCGTTCACCCTTATCTACTCGTACATTTACGAAGGAGAGGGGAGCCGAAGAAAAACCCGATGGCAGGATGTTCCAGAAGGTGAATTCATTTTTCAATTTTCATTTCAATACAACTTTCTCAAAATAATTTTTACACTGAGGAGAGGAACTAGACTGAATATTTTTTCATTTTCGCGTCTTTTCACGCTGATTTTCAGATTCTCGCGAACAGGATAAGATGAAAACACGAAACACGAAATAGCTGATATTGGGAGAAGTGCATAGGGATTGGTTCGCGTTTCGTCATATTTTTCATGAAATGGTCTGTGAAAAGTACGTCAAGTGTATAGCCGCCTTAATAGAAAGATGTAGATGCCAAACGAATACCATGAAAACGATTTAATCACACCAACACACTCTGAACTATTGCGATTGGAGAGGGGGTTGTATTACCCACGTCCTTCTCCTGTGAAAGAAAAAAGATAAGAAAATTGCCTAAGCGAAGCGAAGCAAAATTTTTTTTATAAGAAATAGGGTAAAATCTGTTTGAATCACTACAGAATTTCGCAATCGATTTTTTTTTTACAAAATTCCCTGCCTTTAAAGTGAAAAATGCTGAAAATTCCAAAATTCCCTAACTTTTCCAGACGGACAAAATTCCTTGACTTTTCCAGATTTTCCAGGTTTTCCAGAGAATGGACCCCTGTTTCAGCTTTGTTTCAACCGTTCAGATAACGTTCGATACTCAGCTTGAAACCTTCGGCTTTTGACTGACTAGTCTCTAACAGGAGTCCAGGGTACTCGATTTTCAGAAACGAAATCTGACTTTCAGTTTGGGGAGGCGGGGGAAAAATCTGCCTACAAATAATTTTCTTAAACTAAGAATTCGCCGACAAACATTTTTTTTAAATTAAAAATTTGCCAATTTTATAATCGAAATATTTTGTAAGTGAAAAAGAAAGTAAATCAAAAAATAAACAAACAAACATTGATAAAAAATGAAAAATTCAAACGAACAATTTCAAAATTTGCCGTCTGTCAAATTGTTGGAGGGAGTTCCATTTCCCACCCCCATTCTCTATAGTTTCGTCTCTGTCTGACAGGCTCCTTGCATTAAGAAATCTTTTGCTATCCTTAAACACGACGCAGCATATTTGCCCGCCCTTCAAATTACATTTACTCGTGGGAACATTTTTACGTTCTAGGTACATCGATTCCAAATTTTCACAAAATTTTTCCAAGTAGTACAAGTGCCATGAAAAGCATCCCGGCAAAGTTTCCTGTCAAAATTGATTGTAAACTTTTGTTTCAAAAAACATATTACAAGTTTTGCACATACAGATCGTTTAAAGTGGTCCGAGGGCCTTGAAAATTAAACTAAGGAATGCAACTGTCATGAACACCCAACTGAGAAGGGATTACCGGATTTTCCGAAATTAGCAATACAATTTTCACCAACTAGCAATATAGCTGTTCCTAAACACTGGACGACCCAAATTTCAGAAAATCACCAACATGCAAATCAGCGAAACACGGCGAACAATGGTGGCAACTTCAGTACTGCCCTGAGGCTCGGATATAACACACATGACACTACTTGGGCAACACACGAAAAAATTTCGAAAAATACCTCAAAAATCCAAGTTTATTTGAATATTTGGATTTAAATTTGGGTTGCTCGAAATTTTTGAAATTACATAAATTCGCATTGTCCAAAAAATTTCGGTTTTCTTCCTCGCATAAACTGAACAGAATAATTTGGCACCCCCCCCCCCTCCAGTTTAACACATTTAGCGCCATGCATAATTTTAAAACTTTTATCCTAGGCTGAAGAGATTTTTCAAATTTTTTCGTAATTTGGTGTTGGTCACCACTGACCAACATGGCGTTCAGTGTGTTAAAAAGTCGGACAACACACGAAGAAAATCTACGTTGCCACCACTGACGGCGAAAACGGAGCGAACGCCAAATGGGACCAAATTAGGAAGTACTAAAAAAAAAATTAACTCACCTTGATTCCGGAACGATTTTACTGAGCACCGAATGACTTGGCTGGAACACGCGAAACTCAGAACTGAGAAACTGAGAAAAAAAATGCATTTCGTAGGGATGCATTCGTTAAATGCACCAGGACCGGTTTCTTCACTAATTCCAAATCAAGGTAAAAAATGATGATAAAATTCAAAAGGGTTCATTTCTAATCGAAATCGCTCGGCTAATAAATTAACGGAGTAGCCTTTCAAACCTCAAGCGTAAGTATTTCCGTAACAAATCGAATTCACGAGTCTGTCTAGACATGTGTCAGGTAGTAGACCTGGGTCGAGAAACTGACAGAAACAAAGGGGTTGCTGGAGGGTGGATCATTCATTACTCGAAGCACGATAAAGCAAAATAGGATTTAAAAATAAAAAAAACTACCTGCGATTTCAGTTATTCGACGAAAATGCCAGGTATAACGATTATTGTATCTGTTTAGGTTTTGGCCGTATACGGTCTACGAGTCACGCAACATGATAATATTACAATATTGTAAAGTAACAAAACTGCAAACGATTCATCCCTGTATTCATAGTTCAACTCAATCGAACCTGAAAAGGAGGGGGGAGGAGAAATACCGGCTCTTCCCTCTAGGTAAGTCCGTTCTAGCTTTCCGGAGCAAAGTTGACCTTTCGAAAATGGTCGAGCTCCCGATGCCTCTCCCAAAAACAAAGCAGGAAGGAAACTACAGTCGCTGACATTTTCGAGCATAGGCATCGCTGAAATAGCATCGATGTAAGCGGTATTGCAAGCAAGTGACAGGGTATGCTAAGTGAAAAATTATGTCAAATTGAAAGGGCAGTGATGGAAACGTGCTAACTCATAATTCTGTGATCTGAGAAACCCTCACCATTACAAGTTTTCGATACAAAATGTTCCCAGCTACATCCTGAAAATTTTGTCACTGAAAAATACATCTTTCAGTTTCCAGATCCTGTGTTTACTTTGTCCTAGAACTCTCCTATTCTACTTTTATAATCGGTTCGAAGTGGAAAGGACTTAGCACGTTTTCTTTGCCGGTGTTTTTTCTCCCAAATGAAGACTGCATCATAAAGTTGGAAGAACGAATAATTAAAAATGATAAAGCAGTACTTTATGAAACATTTCAAGATGTAAGTCGTGAAAGAGTAAAATATTTCCGCTCTTGATTCGTTGACAAAATAATATTATGGACGCTGTTAAGCGAGACAGAATCAAGCGACCATTTGTTGACAAAATGAGTCATTAGTATTGTTGGAAAGAGAATTTTTCAAAATTGGGCCCCAGATTCAAAAATGTGTACTCACGCTGAAAAAAGCTTATCAGTAAACGCTATGTCATACAGGGTGGTGCGTGAGAACTCGCACCAATGTAATTTGCCCTATGGTGCGTGCTCAGGATGCACCAGCGTGACTATACGTGTTATATTATACAGGTGGACCATAAGAAAATGCACCAAATGTGCAAAACGATGAAATATTCTTCGAGGAAAATGTCCGATGATTTCAAAGGAATTTTATCAGAAATCTTTGAGAACAATATTCTTCGAGGAAAATCTCAGATGATTTTCGAAGAATTTCATCGAAAATCTTCGGGGAAAAGCTCCGATAATTTTCAAGGAATTTTATTAGAAATCTTTGAGAACAATCTTCGGGAAAAATCTCCGATAACTTCCAAGGAATTTTATCAGAAATCTTCGGGAACAATTTTCAGGAAAATTTTCCGATAATTTTTAGAGAATTTCATCGAAATATTTGGAAAAAACTTCGATGGTTTTTGAAGGATTTTATCGAAGATCTTCAGGAAGAATCTCTGATGATTTTCAAGGAATTTCATCAGAAATTTTTTGGGGGAAAAAATCCGATAATTTCCGAAGAATCTCATCGAAAATCTTCAGAAAAAACTGCCAATGTTTCCCAAAAAATTGTATCAAAGTTCTTCGAGAAAATTTTTGATAATTTTTGATGAATTTCATCGGATATATTCGGGAGGAGCAGGGGGCAACTCTGATGATTTCTCAAGAATTTTATCTAAAATCTGCAGGGGAAATGTTCGATGATCCCTGAAGGATTTCATCGAAGATCTTCAAGAAGATCTCCGATGATTTTTAAGGAATTTCATCGTAATTTCCGAAGAATTGAGACTATCCACTCATGCAATCGGATCAGAAATTTTTTCCGAAGATTTTTGATGAAATTCTTCGGAAATCAGCGGAAAACTTTCTCTAAAATTTCCTATAATTTCAGAACGTTATCGGAAATATTTCAGAAAAATCTCTTGTAAAATTTCACTGGAAATCTTCGATTATTTCTTTGAAAATAATCTTCGCTAATTTTCGGAGAATTTTATGAGTGAAAAGTAGTCTTAATTCTTCGGAAATTACCGGAATTTTTTCCCAAAAATTTCCGATGAAATTGTTTAAAAATCATCGAATATTTCTGACGAAATTCTTCGGAGATCATCGAACATTTTTCCTGAATATTTTTGATGAAATTCTTCAAAAACCAGTGGAGTTTTTCTCCGAATATTTCCGATGAAATTCATCAAAAATTATCGGAAAATTTTCCCGAAGATTTTTGAAGAAATTCTTTGGAGGACATAGAACATTTTTCTTGAATATTTCCGATGAAATTCTCCGGAAATCATCAGAGCGATGAAATTCTGCGGAAATTATCGCGATTATTCTCAAGGATTTCTGATAAAATTCCTTGGAAATCATCGGAGATTTTCCCCGAACATTTCTGATGAAATTCTTCGGAAATCATCGGTACTTTATTCCAAAAATTTCCGATGATAATTTCTGGAAATTATCGAAACTTCTTTCCGGTTTTCTGAAAATTGTTCTCGAACATTTCTGATAAAACTCCTTGGAAATCATCGGAGATTTTTCCGGAACATTGTTCTCAAAGATTTTTGATAAAATTCATTGGAAATCATCGGAGATTTTCTCCAAAGATTTTCGATGAAATTCTTCAAAAATCATATGAGTTTTTTCCCGAAGAATATCTTATCGTTTTTCACATTTGGTGCGTTTTCTCATGGTCCACCTGTATAATATAACACGTATAGTCACGCTGGTGCATCCTGAACACGCACCATAGGGTAAATTACATTGGTGCGAGCTCTCATGCACCACCCTGTATAGTTTTTACGTGGCTCTTGAACTTCGAATCATCTGTTCTCAAAAAACAGATTTTGTCGCTTGGTTTTGTCTCGCTTAACAGCGTCCATATGAACCTCACACTTCGTGGCAACGAAAGTAAAAAGCCGACGAACGCGGCAATTGGGATATAATTTAGAGTTGCAAATGTTGGCACGATTGCGTCTCATCGTGGTATGAATCTATGAATGGGTGATCATGGAGATTTATCCCTAAGCGTGTAGCAAACTTCAACTATCATTAACCCTCTCAGTCCCGAGAATGAACCAGTGGTGCTGCCCAAGTTATTCTTACAGTTAATCGAGACAATTAATATTATAAGGTAATATGATGCATCTTTGGTTGCCTAACTAGTGACAATGAGTAGGAAAACAGCATTTATTGGATTTCTTAATTTTTTCCCCATTTTATTTCCTATTGAGATTTGAAAGTTGTGAACATGCCATTTACCATAGCCCATTAATTAACATAATTGGGTCACGGAAGAATGAGAATTTCTGTATCAGTGAATATAAATAGTGAGCAGGGAGATAAAAACGGATTTTTGAAACTTGCAACTGGGCCGACAAACTGCGGTTCTTAAATTACAGCAGCGATCGAAATTCTTGCACAAACGCTGAGAGTACTAGACTCAGCAGGGGGCGTCAGAAGCCAAATTTTCATTTTCGTTATATATAAGTAGGAATGATCAAATTCCTTCACTGAAACGCAGGAGCCTGATGCAAATTTGAAGCTACATATCCTGGCCCTTAGTTCCTACTCAGTTTTCACTGTGCAAGCAATGAAACTATGGTAACCATTTACAGTAGTCTCCAAAACGAAGATTTTATCAAGAAATAGAGGCAGCGTAGTACATTTAGACCAGCAATTATACCCTGTGTGGACGTATTCTATATGAAGGATACCTTAGCCAAAATAGACGACATGAAGTACAGTTTCTTTCTCAATTATTTCTGGGTGCCGCTGTAAATAGCCATTAGAGATGAGCAAGAATTAAAGGTTCAGAATTAAAATATATGAATAAGACTGCAAACACATCTTTTAGTCAAGGGGGAGCTACAGCTACATAATATACAAGGCTGCTAAATTCAAGCATAGTTATTCCTACAAATAATTTTCGAAATCGTTGCATCATTTTTCAGTAAGCCTATTTGTGATACATGCAGCTGCCAATCCCGATAGAAATAAACAACTTCTCCTTGAACGTTGAAAGGAAATGAAACCAAAAACATTCCAATTTTATACGGCGATGGAACGCCATAAGTCTGTGGTCCACTCAGACATTTTCATGGTGAATAAATTTCTTACATCTTTCACACGTTGCGGGTATCTCCAATGATATACAAAAAGAATTAAGTTCTAGAATTCTTTTGGGACGGAGTTCTTCACAAAGGCTTCAAGTATGTCAAGTAAGAATAATGTATGAAAAGAAAATATCACTGTAGTATTTGTAGCATGTAATGAGTTAGTAGTCAGAAAGAAGTAACTAGAGACGTACGTAGGGCTACTAATCTGTAGCACATTCATTCTTACTAATAAAAACTCAGTATTAGTAGGTACCATTCTCACAACTTCCTAAATGTTACACATTGGACTGTCAGATACAGAATGAAATTCATTTCTCAATAGCTAACCTGTATAGCAATTTCCAATGCAAATCCCTGAATTTTCTACAGAATTGATGGATAAGATATTATTTTTCAAAGTTAATTTCCTACTACAAAACTGAGGTGAGACCTGTTACTCTTTTTGGACAGTGTTCTGCATAATTGCTTCAAGTGTGGTAAGGAAGAATTACACGCTTAAAGAAAATATGAAGATAGGATTTGTAACATCAAACAGATTAAAGGTTTTGTATGGAAGCGAAAACTGGCGACTATTTATAGGGCTCCTGAACAGTAACACAGAATTTCCTACTAATAATGAATCAACATTACCATCATTCTTTGAAATGCCTGATTACGGCACATAAGTCTGCCTCTTCCAGAACGAATTGAATTTCTATACAGTTAACCTGCAAAGAAAATTGCAGTGAAAAACTTCTGAATTGTCCTATACCGGTTAGCTGTTAAGAAATGAATGTCATTCAGGTCTGACAGTCCAATGTGTCACATTTGGGAATTTGTGAGAATGGTACTAATACTGAGTTATTATTAGGAAGAATGAGTGTGCTACATATTAGTAGCCCTATGTACATCCCTATAGTGTATACTTCCTTCTGACTACTAACTCATTACATGCTACAAATACTACTATGATATTTTATTTTCATACAAAATTCTTGCCCAACGTACTGAAGCCCTTGTGGAGAACCCTGCTCAAAAAGAATTCTAGATCTTATTTTGGTTTTAGAGTAGGAAATCACCATTGAAAAATATCATTCGCTTTATTAACCATGTATAAAATTCAGGCGATTGGCATTGAACAGTCCTGGGTTGGTCAAGTGTCAATAGGTGAATTTCCTACAGGATCTGACGGCCTCATGTACCACAGTAAGGCATTTCAGATCGTGATACGAGTTTTGAGGTATTACTAGCAGGACTGAGTGCGATAGTGCAGGGTAGCCCTATGTATGCTATCTAGCTTTTGAGCCTTTTCTCCCACTAACATACAGTATAATATGCCAACAGGCCTCCCTTGATGTTTTTTGTTCTAGTCTAATTCTTGCCTCACTCATATGAACCAATTATGAAGAAATCTGTGCCACAATAATTTTGAACTAGTTTTCTAGTTTTGAGTGTAGAAATTTAACTGTGAATAACAATACCTTCTGCATCAGCTGGGTACACAATTCAGAAGTTTTTCACTGCAATTTCCTATGTAGGTTAACTGTATAGAAATTAAATTCGTTCAGGAAGAGGCAGACTAAATTGTCATCATTAGGCATTTTGAAGAATGATGGAAATATTAATTCATTCTTAGTAGGAAAATCGGTTACCTTCCAGGAGCCCTATATATAGTCGTCAGTTTTCGCTTCCATACAACCACTAATCTGTAATGCTACAAATCCTACTTTCATATTTTCTTTGAAAGTATAATTCTTGCTCAACACACTAGAAACAATTATAGAAAACACTGCCCCAAAAGAATAACAGGTCTCATTCCAGTTTCGGAGTAGGAAATTAACCGTGAAAAATAATATCTTATCTATCAACTGTGTGGAAAATTCAGAGATTTGCATTGAAAATTCCTATACAGGTTAGCTGTTAAGAAATGAATGTCATTCAGGGTCTGACAGTCCAATGTGTCACATTTGGGAATTTGTGAGAATGGTACTAATACTGAGTTATTATTAGGAAGAATGAGTGTGCTACATATTAGTAGCCCTATGTACATCCCTATAGTGTATACTTCCTTCTGACTACTAACTCATTACATGCTACAAATACTACTATGATATTTTATTTTCATACAAAATTCTTGCCCAACGTACTGAAGCCCTTGTGGAGAACCCTGCTCAAAAAGAATTCTAGATCTTATTTTGGTTTTAGGGTAGGAAATCACCATTGAAAAATATCATTCGCTTTATTAACCATGTATAAAATTCAGGCGATAGGCATTGAACAGTCCTGGGTTGGTCAATTGTCAATAGGTGAATTTCCTACAGGATCTGGCGGCCTCCTGTACCACAGTAAGGCATTACTTCCTTCTGACTACTAACTCATTACATGCTACAAATACTACAGTGATATTTTTTTTTCATACACAACTCTCACTCGACATACTTGAAGCCCTTTGAAGAACTCCATCCAAAAAGAATTCTAGAACTGAATTCTTTTTGTATATCATTGTAGATAGCCCCTAATGTGAAAGATGTAAGAAATTTATTCACCATGAAAATGTCTGAGTGGACCACAGACTTATGGCGTTCCACCGACGTATAAAATACGAAAGTTTTTTTGTTTCATTTCCTTTCAACGTTCAAGGAGAAGTTGTTTATTTCTATCGGGATTGGCAGCTGCATGTATCACAAGTAGGCTTACTGAAAAATGATGCAACGATTTCGAAAATTATTTGTAGGAATAACTATGCTTGAATTTAACAGCCTTGTATATTATGTAGCTGTAGCTCCCCTTGACTAAAAAATGTGTCTGCAGTCTTATTCATATATTTTAATTCTGAACGTATAATTCTTGCTCATCTCTAATGGCTATTTACAGCGGCACCCAGAAGGAATTGAAAAGAAAACTGTACTTCATGTCGTCTATTTTGGCTAAGCTATCCCTCATATAGAATACGTGCATACAGGGTATAGTTGCTGCTGCTCTAAACTTACTACGCTGCCTCTATTTCTTGATAAAATCTCCGTTTTGGAGACTACTGTAAATGGTTACCATAGTTTCATTGCTTGCACAGTAAAAACTAAGTAGGAACTAAAGGCGAGGATATGTAGCTTCAAATTTGCATCAGGCTCCTGCATTGCGGTGAAGGTATTTGATAATTCCTACTTATATATAACGAAAATGAAAATTTGGCTTCTGACGCCCCCTGCTGAGTCTAGTATTCTCATCGTTTGTGCAAGAATTTAGATCGCTGCTGTCATTTAAAAACCGCAGTTTGTCGGCCCAGTTGCAAGTTTTTCCCATTTCAAAAAATCCGTTTTTTTCTCCCGGCTCCCTATTTATATTCACTGATACAGAAATTCTCATTCCTCCGTGACCCAATTATGTTGATTAATGGGCTATGGTAAATGGCATGTTCACAACTTTCAAATCTCAGTAGGAAATAAAATGGGGGAAAAAATGAAGAAATCCAATCAATGCTGTTTTCCTACGCACTGTCACTAGTTAGGCAACCAAAGATGCATCATATTACCTTATAATATTAATTTTCTCGATTAACTGTAAGAATAACTTGGGCAGCACTCCTGGTTCATTCTCGGGACTGAGAGGGTTAAGTTGATTAGAAACTCACTTTCAAAGAAAATTTGTCCTAAATTTTAGTTGCATCGTCACTAAAAAATTGTATTATAATCAGTTCCACTGATAGAGTAATTTCTACTTGTTTGTTCTCCTCCTGAAATAGCAGTGTTTTTATTTGAAAGTACACATGATCACCTTTTCATTTCCCCCCGCTAACACCCGCACAGGTGATTTTGCAGCGCTCTCTAATTCAGGTTGATATTCCAATAGGATTTTATAGACAGTTGGTAAATACCCCTTTATGAACGTTATGGCACTAGACACTTCATAAACAGCCTCCCACTTTTAATGCGTTCGGAATTCATTTTCCGTTTTATGTGTTCGATTTACCCGCGATTCTCGCATCTCGCTCTTAGGTTGTTTTATATGGCTGTAAAATTGATCCTGAGATCACAGATCATACTGGAATAGAAAGAAAACGGAAATTTTGATTGCAATAGGGTCGGCTATCACTAGCCGACTCTAAAAATTAATTCAAACGACTCATGACACTCCTTGCGGATGATTTTGTAACTACTGACATATAGCGCCCCATGCGGTTGAATTAGTAACTATTCATGTTGATTTCTGATCTGTATGTTTTTAGCCCAGTTTCACAATACGCCGTGTTGCCGGAACGGCCGCCGTGAATGGCAGCCGGAAGACGGTTAGAAGAGCCGGGCCGGTTCATTTTTCATTCGGCCCGCACACGGCTCCTTGTGTGTGATAATATATAAAGACAGGATTTTTATGTACTAAAAAACAGGGATGGCAAACGAAACGAAACGAAATAACGATTGATTTTTGTCTAAAATATTGAAACGAAATAACGAAACGAAAAAAAAAAGTTTCGTTTGCCATCCCTAGTTTTCTGATTTGTGATTTTTAGGATCAGCTACTAGTAGCCGAGCCTACTGTAATCGAAATTTCATTTCTTTTCCCGGGTGAGTTGAGTCAGGGTGAGTTCAGTAGATAGCAGGGATGGCAAACAAACGAAACGAAATAACGAAACGAAAAAAAAACGGTTTCGTTTGCCATCCCTGCTAAAAAAGTTAAAATATGCCCATATAATATGCGTTAATGGAGCTCAAAATATGCACTATAAAGCTCAAATATGCAATATATGCAAAATCAGTATAGATATCCCTGTCAGAGATGGGCAAGATCACAAACTAAATGATCTCAGATAAGATCAAGATCACCAACAGGAAATGGATCTAAGATCAGATCACATTCTAAATGATCTGATCTTTTCCAGAAAGATCAGATCTCCAAGCAAAAAAAGATCTGATCTATAATAAGTTTTTTAGGCGAAGAGATCAGATCATATATGAAAATATAATTCTCTTTCTTCTAATTCATAATCATAATCGATATTGTACTGTACGTTTTTTAGGGATTTATAACGTCACAAAGAATTAACAAGAGAAGACCAAAAACTTGATACTTTCTAGGATTAATATGATTTTTCAAAAAAATCTCAGAAAAGAATCTGATGATCTGATCTGATTTTTTTTAAAATGATCTGAAAAAAAGATCAAAGATCAGGCAAACGCAAATGATCTGAGATCAGGCCAAAGATCAAAATTTTATGTGATCTGTGATCTAAGATCATTATTGATCTAGATCTTGCCCATCTCTGATCAAAATAAACTAACAGATGGAACCTTGTATATAAGAGTAGACCGATCTTTGCTCCCTGTGTTAAAGGATGGGAAATATCGATTTTTATCACCCAGCCTTTTTTCCCCCGCTAACACCCGTACAGGTGATTTTGCAGCGCACTCTAGTACAGGTTCATATCCCAATTGCAATCAAAATTTCTTCTTTTCCTTTTCTGTTCCAGTATGCAATTGGAATTTAAACTCAAAGTAGCTGACATCTGGCGGCATAATATGTAACTAACAAAAGCGGGATCTTGGTTCTTATTTACTATGCTGTTTAATGAGGCAAAGTAATTTTTTGAAAAATTGTAGTTAATTCAGGAGTAGTTGTTGAGAATTATAATTTGGTGTGTAAGTACACAAAAGTCTTCAGAATGATGAAAAAAATAAATCCAAGCGGAAAATTACTCGGGTGATGTGTTACTAGCATCTGAATCTGCACAGTAGGTTTTCAATGGCATTTCTTTCTACGTGATCCTGGTTTCATTTTATCAGTCTTGGCACAAGAGCGCTCTCTATATTTAGATTTAAATTCCAATAGGGTTTTTCCAGTATTACATATTGCATACTTATTCGCCTGTCCTCTTATCGAGTTGGTAGTGTATGATAAGGACATCATCGTAATTTCGTAATATTATGGTTCGGGCTGCCAGAAATATTTTTTGAAAATAGGTGAAATGTGCGCATATTGCATTTTTTGTTGCTAAATATGCAAAAATATGCCCGAAAAAGTTGAAATATTCCAAAATATTCAGTTCTACATGGGTATCATTTTAGAAAGGAAAATGAGCAGATTATAATGGCAATCTTGTTCCAACAAGTTTTCTGTACTAATATGTCAAGTATCTTAGTAAACAGTATTGTCACAACTGACAATTTTTATTTTCTCCAACATTTTTACCACATACCAATGCAGTAATTTACAAAAAAATAAATGTGTAGTAAATGTTCAAAAATATGTCTAAAAATGCAAAAATTTAGAAAATTTGTTAAAATATGTTCCAAATATGCTTCTAAAACACCAAATATGCAAAAATATGCAATTTCAAATAAAGCTCCCTTCACTCAGAACTTTACGATTCGCAAAGATATCTTCAAAATGATTGATTTTATTCACAGAGGGAAAATATGCCCAAAGCATAATTTTCGCAGCCCTAATTATGGTCGTACCAGTGAGTTTGAGTTTCGTCTTTAGTGTCGTACCTTTTATGATACCTCTCGTCTGTCTTCTCTGTTCTCTTTATAATTCGAAATTTTCGTTTTTCGATCATTCCTCATGATCTTATCGTATGATCATCGAGTTCATTTACTAACAGTTCAATTTTCGGTTTACACTTTCGGCAACGCAATTCAGCAACGTTTGCGTTGCCGAAAAAATTCAAACTTTCTCAAAAAATTCTGATCTCCGGCGTTTTCAAGTATCGGACCCATTTCACACATCAAATTCTGTTACCACACACTACCAACTTGATAACAGGAGACGCGAATAAGTATGCAATATGGAGTACTGGAAAAGCCCTATAGCTCTGATAAGGGGAAGGATTGTAAACATATAGGGAATTCGCGTTTTTACGGTTGCATACTTGCGCCGTACAACTGAGAGGATACATCGTGAATGTAATCAACGTTATCAGTGTATTGAACGTTTGAACTAGTGATTATTTTTAAACTTGATTTTGATTTCCCACTTTTTATAATAATTAAGAAATAAGACATTATGGTGAACTACTGTTGTGTTGTCTGATGTAAAAGTAAAGGCAGAATGGAAGGTATTAATTTCTTCTGCTTCCCGAAAGTGAGGTCGAGATCAGAGATGGGCGTTGCTCTTGAAGAACAAGTTGTTCACTTGCTCTTCTTCACTCTTTGGTGAACTTAGTTCTGAACTAGTTCATATCTAGGGCTGCCAAAAATATGCATTAAAAACAGGTGAAATATGCGCATTTTTTTGTCGCTAAATATGCAAAAAATATTCCCTAAAAAGTCGAAATATGCAAAAATATATGTTGCTCTAATATGGATATATGGGTATTATTTTTAGAGGGGAAAAGGGGCAGATTACAACGGTAACATTGTTTCAACGAGTTTTCCATACTAGGGAAAACTGGACTGTTCGTTTGGGATTACTTTTTGAACTTTCTACATCAGTGTACATATACTTTTTACTCCACTGAAGAAAGTGTAGGCTGAGTGCAAGAATTGTAACTCAAAAAAACTAAAACGAACAGAGCTATAGTCATCCGCAAACAATGTTGCCACAACCGATAACTTTCATTTTCTCTAACATTTACCAATTACTACTTATGCAGTGCAGTGCAGTCAAGAAAAAGTAGTGGATATTTGAAAATATGCCCAAGAAAAGCAAAAATTTATAAAATCTGATCGAAATATGCTCCAAAAATGCAAAAAAAGCACCAAATATGCAAAAATATGCAATCTTGAAGAGGGCTTATTTTATTCAGAATTTTATGTTTCGCAAAGATATCTTGAAAATGCTCAACTTGCTTCACAGAGAACAAATATGCATAAGCATACTTTTGACAGCCCTATTCATATCCCCTCCGGTCACTGACGTGATACTCGAAAGGGTAGTTCTTGTGGCCGGGGGTGCGGTGTCATAGGGGCCATTTTGGCATGCGTGCATCGCCATACGTCCCACCACACCATCCCCCAAAAAAGAATAAGAACAAGAACTAGTTCACGATTTTTGGACCTGATCAACTTGTTCATTCTTTGTTCATCTATTTTTTTCATAATTTTCTTTTTTTGGCTTTTTCTCATATATTTCCACTTTCCAGACTTTAGTTTCAACTTTCATAATGGTTTCAGAGTTACAAATATAAACTACAACATAACTGAATTTTTACTTGATGCTCAAATTTGATCAACAATCTCATAGGATTTCAATAGGGATTAAAAAATTATTTAGGCAACAGTCTAGTTTTCAGTTGTAGACCTATTACCCCCCAAAAAATGTTGCTCCCAATTTGTTTGTGCAAAAACCCTATTTTTAAATGAGCAAGACCAAGAGCAAAGGTTCTTTTTAATGAACAAACGATGAACTAGATCAGTTGGAAGACCAAGTGAACAAGAGCAAGTGATTAAAATCATGAAATTTTAGAACGTTAGGTGTATTCCGCGCCCGTAGAGAGCGCCACAAAGTAGTCGAGCTCACCCTTTGGGATCTATAGGGCACATCGCGCTGACGTCACAATGTGTACTGCGGTACAGTATCTCTGGGCTCCGTCCATACTGGAGGATACATGTGATATTAATGTGTAGTAATGTAGTTGAAGTGTACGTTCTTAATTAAGATGGATATTCCAATAAATGTTAGTAATTATGTTCGTGGGTTGGAAGCGGATGTGTTATTAAGATACAATGGAAAAAATCACACATTTAAAAGTAGATCCGTACTTGTTATTCAACGTTAATAAGAACTGGATAACAATTCTAGAGAATGAAAAAAAGATTCCAGTTCTGCAGCAGGTGGATATTTACCAGTATTTTGTCTTTGGCACCAACTGGTAGTGAGTACATAACTTTGATAGTGTGTATACAGGGTTAGTCGGTTTTCCTTCCGCCATAGGAAAACTATTTTTTCGGGAAACCAGATGCACGTTGTATCGCCAGGCGAACGGTATCTTCGACAAGAATTTCTTGGGAAATATTCGGGGAAAACTCCGATGGCTTTTGAAGAATTTTATCAAGAATCTTCAGAAAAAATTTTCTACATCTCTGAAGAATTTCATCAGACATCGCTGAAAAATATCTCCAATGATCCCAAACAATTTTATCAAGAAACATCGAGAAGTATCTGATGATTTTGGAAAGATATTTTTGGAAAAAATTTTGATGCTTTTCAGAGATTTTCGTTAAAAATGTTGGGGGAAAATCTCCAGTGATTTCTAAGGAACTAATCAAAAATCCTAAAGAAAAAATTTGATAATTTCCGCAGAAGTTCATCGGAAATATTTAGAAAAAAGTCCGGTGTTTTCCGAAGAATTTCCTCGAAAATCTTCGGGAAAATTTTCCGATAATTCTTAAAGGATTGCATTGGAAATTTTCGACAATTTCCGAAGAATCTCATCGAAAATTTTTAGAAAAAATTTCCAGTGTTTTTCAAAAAGGTTCATCAGCATTCTTCGAGAAGATTTCCTGGAGAAAAACTCCGATGGTTTCAAAAATCTCCATTGTTTCCAAAAAATTTCATTAAAAAATTTCCTGATAATTTTTGGAGAATTTTATCGAAAATCTTCAGAAAAAACCTTCCATTTTTTCCGAGGAATTTCATGAAAAGTATTCGGGACGATTCCTTTGATTTTCAAAGATTATTTCCGAAGAACTTTATTGAAAATATTAAGGGTAAATTTCCGATCATTTCAATGAATTTTATCGGACATTATTAAAAAACATTATCCGATGATTTCAGGAGAAATTTGTGGGAAATTTTAGGAAAAGTCTGCAATTATTCCAAAGGATTTTATCGGAAATCATTGAAACGTACCTTCGATAGTTCTTGAAGGGTTTTTTATTTTAGAAAGAACATTCTTGGAAAACATGGGGAATTTTTTGTAGAAATTTTCGGAGATTCTTCGGAAATTATCGAAGTTGTTCTCCAAAAATTTCCGATGCATGTCTTCAAAAATTATCGGAAAATTTTTCCGAAAATTTTTGAAGAAATTCTTTGGGAAATACTGGAAAGATTTCCGATGAGATTCTCCGGAGATTCAGAAAATTTTTCTTGAATATTCTTGGTAAAATTCTTCAAAAGCCATCCGAGTTTTCATCGAATATTTCACATGAAATTCTTGTCGAAGAGGCCGCTCGCCTGGCGAAACAACGTGCCCCTGGTTTTGTGAAAAACTAGTTTTCCTATAGCGGAAGGAAAACTAACTAAGCATATTTTCCTGGTATCCAACTAAATTCTTTCTCCGTATAGCGAGAAACCATGCTTTTCTCCGAGATGTAATTAGTTTATTATTTTTCTGACAGATAGATCTCGACCGGAGATGGGCGTTGTTCACTATTTAATGAACTTGCTCTTGTTCTTTTCCATTTTTAGTGATAGCAAGATTCTACAGATTCACACGGGTATAATGGACCGTCTTTGGGCTCACAGGACATTTCTCAAAGGTAACCTACCACTAAAAACGAACATCAAAATATCAGAGCAATGTGTGATACCCACTCTCACGGAGCACAATCCTGGTTAGTGACTAAAGGGCAATACGAAAAATTGAGGATCACGTACTTTAGAATGTTGCGTAGCGTAATGAAGGTCAGAATCAAGGACAGGTTTAAGCTAGAAGAAATAGTAAAAGTCACAGGAGTCAGGCTGGAGGGTCAAAAAATTGAAACTGAGCTTTGCAGGACATATGGTTAGGGGAGAAAAAAATGGGGCAGATTAGAAGAAGAATGGTCGAAGGGAAAGGCCACCCACAAGATGGAGAGACGAAATTGTAGAATCTTTTGGAATTATACGGGAAGAGTAGGAAGGGATAGGGGATGGTGGAGAAGGACGATAAGAGCGCATGTCCGTCTATGGGTGCGTTCGGTAGCGTAAGCACTTCTCGCACATCCGAACAAAAGCTGTAAATAATAATGAAAAATAATAGAAATATAAAAAATAGACAAGATATAACAATGTTTTGATCAAATTCTCAAATTTGAACAATTTTTGGAGAGTTTTGAAAATCTGAATTTCAAACAAATTAGAAAACTAATCCCGGATTCTTGTTTGAAATTCTTCCAAATACTTTAAACCCAAATTTCAGCTCGAACGAATACAAAGTTTTTTGGGCTACGAAAATAACTGAGCTCCAAGTTGGACGGAATTTTTGGAAGAAGTATCGACAAAAGCTGCCTGAACGTTGGAAAAAATGTATTGAACGGAAAGAAAATTACGTCAAATATGAAGTAATTAAAATTTTTTACAATAAAAAAAAATTTGTTTCTAGGTTCATTTCTTAGCGAGTTACAAAGGAGGGTATCTTGTTTATTGATACACCCTGGTGCATAATTAAAGTTAAAATGATGAATGTCACTAAAATGTCGAATATTTCCACTATAGTAAGTACCGGTAATCGATTTATTTTCGCAACCCAATTATTTTCACATTTAGGGTATTTTCTGTTTTAAATTCTCAGTTGGTTATATAAATGTAAGCATTATTAATTATGGATTATTAATTACGAAGTGTTACATTTGTCACATGCGTGGTACAACTGGAAATGTTCTATGTATAGCTGCGGGTCATTAACAGAGAGAAGTACTGACTGCAGTGAGGAAGGTGTCACGCCTTTGAATCTCTAGAAATACGGTTTTCTTTTTTTCTTTCTTTACACATCTTGGAAAACAGTGGCGTAAATAGGAGGGATATTGGAACACCCTCTACCACGAGCCAGAAAATATGTTGAAAATTACATTTTTACTGGTCAAATCATTGCAAAACCCGGACGTTTTTTCGCTTGCTTCGCTCATTACTTTCCCTCGCTAAAATCTCTTTTATCCCTCTGCCCCCTCCTAGGCCGATTTTCTATTTACGCAATTGCTACAAAAAATTATTCCTTCAATATTATCACTTCAAGATCTAGTTCTGTACACAGTTTAGATGTACTCAAGGGAAGGAAAAGGATTGGAGAAATCCGTCCTCACACCAGGAAAATCGCGAACGAAGCGAGCGCATTTCCCGAGTGACCACATTTGGTACTGGTTTCGTTTACCTCATGAATTCGCAAGCATCTGCTCATTAAGGTTTTCTGCTCGAAAATATCGCTCATAACGCCGAACATATTTTGTCTTCTCGCAATCAACAAACATTTTTTTTTCTTCAATTTTCTGGAATTCAAGCAATTCTTGCTCCTTTTACAGCGAACGGGTATTCTCACACATTCAACTCTGACACTTTCTTCTTTCAGGCAGCGCGGAAGGCTTCGGCTTTGACACCTGAAGAGCTCCGAAAATGTTTCATCAAAATGTACGATTAATGTAAAGTATACAGCACTACGAGCCATTAAAACGCACCTTAAAAAGACAGGTGAACGACTGGCACCAACTGCGATGCAATTTGAAAACTCGTTTCTGCCGGTACCAACCAAAATACAAACGAACCGAAAACGCCAAGTAACTGTACAGCAACTGCAGCTTATTTCATACCTGACCCTGACGGGTATGAAACCAAGGGGGTAGTCAAATTACATTAGAGAAGAGGGTACGTAGCCTACCTACCATTTTACTAAACTGCTTCGGGTAAAATAAAAATAAGAAAATAAGTTTATACAAAAAACAAAAACATATTATTGGTAATACGATTACATTTTGCTCGTAGAATTAAAAACAGAACTTCGTTTCTTCTTTTTCTTCCTTCGAAACGACTCCTCAAATTCTTCCGGTTTAATTTCCGTTATTTCCTCCGGATTCGAGCTGATATCTGTTCAATATAATTTATACTGTTAAAGGGACCTTAGCTATCATATTTATTATTTTTTAAGGGGGAGGGGGTATCAGTAAGAGTGTTGATAAACATATAAACATTCTCAATTGTAACCCGAACGTTTCCAATTCCGCTGATTAAGCTAGTGTCACACGAGCGTTTTTTAACGCGAGAACGCGTCGGATAAATATACGCGCGGTTTGTAAGTACATCCGCATATGAACGCTGTCATATGAAGCGAACAAATCCGTCGCGTCATTTTATCCGCGACGGATACAAAACGCGTGGAAAAAACAACGCTTGGATTCTCATGCCGCGCGTTCGTGTCCGCGCCATGGAGCCGGCTAGATTAGCATGATACAATATGTTCACTGTCACACGAGCGAAGAAAAAACGTGGCGTTCAAGCGAGAATTGGAGTAGAAAATTATTTTTCAAGTTCAAGTTACTTCCCTAGTTTCAATTATTTTGTTCAAAAAAAAATATATATATATATATATTATTCAAGAAATAAAATAGTGATATAGCGAAGTAAGTTACAATACCTAAGTTCAGAGGCGGAAATAGAGCGAAAACTTTTTTTTGGGGGAGGGGGCTGAAGCCCCAGCGCCCAAAATCTTCTACCTACATATATATACAGGGTTAGTCGGTTTTCCGTCCGCCATAGGAAAACTAGTTTTTCGCGAAACCGGAGCACCTTGTTCCGCCCGGTGAGCAGTCTCTTTGACAAGAATTTCATAGGATATTCGGTGAAAACTCCAATGGCTGCTGAAGAATTTTATCAAGAATCTTCAGCAAAAACTTTCCAAAATCTCCAAAGAATTTTTTCATTGGAAATCTTCGAAAAAATCTCCTATTCAGGAGAAATTTGCGATAATTATCGAAGAATTTCATCAGACATAGTTGAGAAATATCTCCAATGATTTCAGGCGATTTTTGTTAGAAATTTTAGGAAAAATCTCCAATGATTCCAAACAATATTATCAAGAATCATCAAGAAGTAGCTCTGATGATTTCGGACGGATATCTTTAGAAAACATTTAGATGCTTTTCAGAGATTTTCGTCAGAAATGTTCGAGAAGAATCTCCAATGATTTCTAAGGAATTAATTAGAAATCTTGGAGAAAAAATGTGATTTCCGGAGAATTTCATCGGAGATATTCAGAAAAAAGTCCAGTGTTTCCCAAAGAATTTTCTCGAAAATCTTCAGGAAAATTTTCCGAAAATGTTTAAAATTCTCCGAAAACAGCTCCGATAATTTCCGAAGAATCTCATCAAAAATTTTTAGAAAACATTTCCAATAATTTCCGAAAAATCGCATCGGAAATCTTTAGAAAAAATCTCTATTTTTCCCCCAAAAAATTTCATAAAAATTCTTCGAGAAAATTTCCTGATAGTTTTTGGAGAATTTTATCGAAAGCACACTCGGGGAATAACACCAAGAGTTTTGAAAAATTGCACCGAAAATCTTTAGAAAAAACCTTCGATTATTTCCAAGGAATTTTATGAAAAATATTCGGGACGATTCCTTTGATTTTCAAATATTATTTCCGACAAACTTTATCGAAAACATTAAGGGTAAATTTCCGATCATTTTCAATGAATTTTATCGGATATCATTGAAAAACATTATCTGATGATTTCAGGAGAAATTTGTGGGAAATTTTAGGAAAACTCGGTAACCATCCAAAAGGATTTTATCGGAAATCACTGAGAAGTACCTTCTATGATTCCTGGAGGTTTTTTCAGAAAGGATTTTCTTGGGAAACATTGAAAATTTTCTCTGAAATTTTTCGATGAGATTCTTCGGACATCATGAGATTTGTTTTCTGAAAATTTCCAATGCAATTCTCTAAAAATTAACGGAAAATTTTCCCGAAGATTTTCGAGGAAATTCTTTGGAAAACACTGAACTTTTTTCTGAATATTTCCAATGAAATTCTCCGGATATCATCACATTTTTTCTCAAAGACTTCTGATTAATTTCTTAGAAATCACTGGATATTTGTCCCGAACATGTTTGACGAAAATCTCTGAAAAGTATCAAAATTTTTTCTAAGGATATCCTTCAAAAATTATTAGAGATACTTCTCGATGATTCCTGATAAAATTGTTTGGAATGATTATAAGATTTTCGCTAAAATTTCTGACAAAATTCGCCTGATAGAATTCATTGAAAATGATCGGAAATTTACCTTTAATATTTTCGATAAAGTTCATCGGAAATAATCTTTGAAAATCAAAGGAATGGTCCCGAATACTTTTCATGGCTTTGTGGGTTCTAGAAACAGAGAATTATTAGGCAAAACTCAATTTCTTCCAATAGAGCAGAACATCACAATTTTTTTCCCTTCTACCTACTTCAGCTTGTCATGAAATTCCTCGGAAAAAATGGAAGGTTTTTTCTGAAGATTTTCGATAAAATTCTCCAAAAATTATCAGGAAATTTTTTAATGAAATTTTTTGGAAACAATAGAGATTTTTTTAATGGATTTCCGGAATTATTGGAAATTTATTCCGAAAATTTACAATGAAATTGCTTAAAAATCATCAGAGATTTTTTCCGAAAATTTACAATGAAATTCATCAGAAACCATCGGAGTTTTTCTCCAGGAAATCTTCTCGAAGAATGCTGATGAACCTTCTTGGAAAACACTGGAAATTTTTTCTAAAAATTTTCGATGAGATTCTTCGAAAATTGTCGGAATTGTTTTCCGAAAATTTCCAATGCAATCTTTTAAGAATTATCGGAAAATTTTCCCGAAGATTTTCGAGGAAATTCTTTGGACAACGCCGGAATTTTTTCTAAATATTTCCGATGAACTTCTGCGGAAATTATCAAATTTTTTCTTTAGGATTTTTGATTAGTTCCTTAGAAATCACTGGAGATTTTCCCCCAACATTTTTGACGAAAATCTCTGAAGTTCATCAACATTTTTTCCAAGAATATCTTTCCAAAATCATCAGATACTTCTCGATGTTTCTTGATAAAATTGTTTGGGATCATTGGAGATATTTTTCAGCGATGTCCGATGAAATTCTTCGGAGATGTAGAAAATTTTTTCTGAAGATTCTTGATAAAATTCTTCGAAAGCCATCGGAGTTTTCCCCGAATATTTCCCATGAAATTCTTGTCGAAGATACCGTTCGCCTGGCGATACAACGTGCATCTGGTTTCCAGAAAAAATAGTTTGGATAATGTCTTTCAATGATGTCCGATAAAATTCATTGAAAATGATCGGAAATTTACCCTTAATGTTTTCGATAAAGTTCGTCGGAAATAATCTTTGAAAATCAAAGGAATGGTCCCGAATATTTTTCATGAAATTCCTTGGAAATAATCGAAGGTTTTTTCTAAAGATTTTCGGTGCAATTCTTCAAAACTCTTGGTGTTATTCCCCGAGTGTGCTTTCGATAAAATTCTCCAAAAACTATCAGGAAATTTTCTCGAAGAATTTTTATGAAATTTTTTGGGGAAAAACTGGAGATTTTTTCTAAAGATTTCCGAAAATTTACAATGAAATTGCTTAAAAATCATCCGAGATTTTTTCCCGAAGATTTACAATGAAATTCTTCGGAGATGATCGAACATTTTTCCAGAAGATTTTCGATGAAATTCATCAGAAACCATGGGAGTTTTTCTCCGAATATTTCTTATGAAATTCTTCAAAAATTGTCAGGAAATTTTCTCGAAGAATGCTGATGAACTTTCTTGGAAAACATTGGAAATTATTTCTAAAAAATTTCGATGAGATTCTTCGAAAACTATCGCAAATTTTTCCTGAATAGGGATTTTTTTCGAAGATTCCCGATGAAATTTTTCGAAGACTTAGAAAATTTTTTCGGAAGATTCTTGATAAAATTCTTCAAAAGCCATTGGAGTTTTCCCCGAATATTTCCCATGAAATTCTTGCCAAAGAGACCGGTCGCCTGGTGAAACAACGTGCACCTGGTTTCGCGAAAAACTAGTTTTCCTATGGTGAAAGGAGTCCTTCATATTTCCATGGAAATTTCTATTAACACAGCTGCAGACTTTACTACACTGTTCATCCAAAGGATAGGAATAAAGAAGAAATTCCACTTATTTTAAATTTAGACAACAGATAGAATCTTTCAGGGTATTTTTCTAATTCCAGATATTTTGTATAAAAATGTCCTAATTTCAAATGATTTTGCAACAAAATTGGGTGCACCCAATATCTTCGTTTTTTCTTCTAAAGAAATATACAGAAATCACAACAAGTAGGTATGTACAACTTTATACCCAAGTAAAAAGCTAAAAACACGTGTCGAAGTGAAAATCATCCGATCAGTGTGACAATGTACTCATTTTTAATCGCGCGTTATTCTTCCGCGCGTGTTTTTTACGCTGCGTTAAAAAAACGCTCGTGTGACACTAGCCTAACTACAGAAGACTGTCGAGTTCCAATTTTTCAAAAATTGCAGGAAGAGGCATCCTCTGACACTACAGCTCTGATGTAAGACGTTACCGACATTTTTATAAAATTAGATGTATTATAATTTAAATCTTCGTGATCTTGGAAAGGTAGCGTGAATAAAAGCGGAAAAAGCTTCAAGCATATGATACTTAGGATGTAAAAATATAATTCAATTTTTTTAATGCAGGACAACTAAGGATCTGAGGTAGCAGGACTTTGTTTCTTTTCCACCAAAAAATTTTCTCTCAGCTGAAAGGAGAGCCAAAATCACCAGCTTTCGAATTTTAAAAGAAAACCTTTCGCGCAACCCATCGAAATAAGCCTAGGGGTTTTTCAGTCATGACCTCGAAAATGTCATTATTTTTTTTAGCAAAGCGAAATTTGGGCTGTAAAATCTAAATTCCGTTATTGAAATTGATGAACTAAGCTTTACTGAATCGAGGATCGAAACACGCTGAGTTTGAAAATTTCATCAGATATTTCATGCAGCTCCGATTTTGGCTTCAAAATCCAAATTTCACTTTTGAAATGGGCGAAATAGAGACCAGGGTTGGCATTCTACATGTAGAATAGGTTATTCTACATTCTACAGTAAAATGCATTTAGAATGTACAATGCTTGTCAAACATAGAATAGATAATGAAATGTAGAATGTGAGGTAAAATAGAAGAAAAGCAAAACAATGATAATTAACTGCCTTTTTAACTCTCAAGTCTTGATTGATAATTCATAATTGTAATTGATCAGACGGATTTTAGTCATTTTATTATATTGAATTTTAAACATTTAAATTAAAAATGCCGCGACACAAAACAAATTATTTCAATGAATTACGATTTGAACTCATCATCGATGATACAGAATCAGAAGAACACAAAAGCAGCAGCCAAAGGTACAAAGCAGAATGTTTGGTACGCCACACCATAATGTCAAATACAGCAGAAAATAGACTGAAAACTCACATGTAATATGAAACGATGAATTCGTAAATTACCCTAGTATGCTCAGCACTAGGGTGACCAGATATACTCTTCTTAAGAGTATTATACTCTTTTGAAGTTCCTAAAAAGAGTATCTTCCCTTTTGTTCCAAATTGTTCAAGAAATACTCTTTAGCATCAGCCAAATCGATAACAACAATCTTAGGTTTCAAATCAACTGAACTGATAAAGTTGTCACTGATGACCAAAGTTCAAATATTTCAGAAAATTTTTGGCACCATGACCAATATCCCACTCCCATCTCCCCCTCCCTCCCGTCCTCTCTCCGGCGAAGGCATTGAGATATGGCGTCGGCCACTACTTACTATTTGTTACCGAGAGTCTGCTATCAGTCATGATTGAGTTTTTTGGATTAATTTGAAAGAACGTTCATTCGGTCGTGATTCCTTTGCTATCACAATGTGAAACATTCCCAGACTATTCGATTGATGGAATGTACCTCTAAACTCTTGAAGAAACTTGTGGATCCGAAACTATCACGCGCACGAACAAAACCTAAAGCAGCAGCAAGAAATGTTCTGAGCAAATGGGCTAAATACGACCAACTGCTGGAAAGAAAATCCTCATCAGAAGGGGTGAAGACAATTTTGAATGAAGTGGGCTGAAAAATTTTCTGTACTCTTTTCTCCTAAAACATTTCTGGTCACCCTGCTCAGCACTGATGCGATGCCCGAAAGGGTAGCTTCCAGTGCTGGGGGTGCGGTATCTTAGGGGCCACTTTGGCATGCGTGCATCGCCATACGTCCCACCACACCAACTAGTATGAACTGCTGATCTAACGAAATTCTTTAAAGAGTTAATCCGTAGTTTACGAGTATATGTTTCTCATTTACCAGGAAGACGAACAATTTCTGGCAATTTGCTCAATAAAGAAAATGAACGATGTATCAGCGCTGCAAGAAAGTTTAATGAAGAATCTGCGGTTCTGCTGATAGACGGTTGGAAGAATACGGCGAGTAATAACAGAACAGTTGTTGGTATATTACATAATGTAAATGGTACCCAATTGTTTCTCGATGCTCGGGACTTAACTGAATCTGAAAATGCTGAAAAACTGGCAGAAATTGTAGAAGAATGTCAGCGTTTGGCAAAAGAAAAATACAAGTCACGACAGGTAATCTTTTTGCAAAAGATATAAATGATCCTGACCTGAATAACAAAGTGTTGTCAATTTTGAAAGAATTCAGACATCCTGATTTTGAAAGATAGTTGGTTAATCTCGGAGGGGTACGAATTATTGAACTATGAGAGACTCGGCGGTGTACCCACAGAGATTCAAAAAAGTGTCTGCTGCGTAACATTCATATTATGAGACTAATTGCAGCAAATGATACCCACAGAAAAATGAAGCAGTCAGTGAAACAGTTGATTTCTGACGATGATTTTCTTAAACAAATGAAGAAGGATATTGAACTTCAAGATTCTATTTGTGAGCTTATCAATGCTTCTGAAAGTAGGAATGCTTCTCTAGCCGAAATTTGTGATAAATGGATTGATTTGAAACTTCCAGAAGGTGACGAATATAAGAAATTTGAAGCCAAACTAGAAAAACGGAAAAAGGTCGCCTTAAATCAGTACGCACTATCTGCATATACTTCAGATCCCAAATTTTGTGACGAAGCTTCTAAAAAATTGACGATAGAACAAAAGTTGGCGGTGGAAGAATTTTTCATCAGCGAGCTGAATGCTAGTGGGCTGTCCGATTTAGAAAAGTTCCAGAATAAACGAGGAATCTTTTCAAAATTATTTGGACGCTGTTCAACAAAAGGGAACCAATTAACATTTGTAAACAAAATGAGTTATTAGTATCGTTGGAAAGAGCGTAAAAAGTAGAATTTCTCAAAATTGGCCCCCCGATTAAAAACTGCGTACTCACGTTGAAAAAAGCTTATCAGTAAATGCTATGTCATATAGTTTCTACATGGCTCTTGAACTTCGAATCACGTGTTCTCAAAAAGTGGATTTTGCAAGTTGGTTCCCTTTTGCTGAACAGCGTCCACTTGAGAAGGGTGTAACTGACGCTTCTACTTTTTGGCACAATGCAAAACTAAACCATCCGGAATTGGCGACGCTGGCACTGAAACTGAATCAAATACCCGCTTCAACTGCTCAACTAGAAAGAGTGTTTTCAAATTGGTCTTATGTACATTCTACTTGAAGAAATCGTTTATCATTCGAGAAGTCCAAAAAAATTATTCACATCTATTATACCCTAAAAATTTTAGATCCTATAAGATCAGATGAATTTTAATTTGTGATATTCAAAGATTTTTTATTTATTTATTTATTTAATTAGCGACTATGTACATAAATACAAAAACTAATGTGTAAAAATTTCAACTCTCAACTTTCTTAATTTTTTAAAAATCATTTTTATTTTTTCTTTTGGGTTTCTTTCCTTTTCCAAAACAATTGTTACTCTTACTTTTTGCTTAAGAGTTCAGATTTATAAAATTGTTCTATAGTTTCACTATAATATTCTAATTTTATAAGAAACTGATGAAGCATTAAAATTAAATGTCGCTTTATTTTAGAGCTAACTCGAGAATGGAATTATTTTAGTCAAAAACTCTCATTTTGGTGATCTACAACATTCTACATTCCACACGTAGAATGTAGAATAGAAATTCTATTCTACATGTAAAATAGCTTGTCGAATGTAGAATTCATTCTACCTGCCAACCCTGGTAAAGACTTCACTAGAAACTCAAATACATAATATAGGAGTTTACTGGGTCGCAGAAGAGTATAATTGTGTGGCGGGACGTATGGCGATGCACGCATGCCAAAGTGGCTCCTATGACACCGCACCCCCGGCCCCGGAAACTACCCTTTCGAGTATCGCATCAGTGACCGGAGGGAGGGTCGCAGAATTTGAGTATAACATCCGACTGAACTATGGATCTGTTCCCGCTGTGGACCCCAAAATCCGAATTCCATCCTTGAAATGGGCGTCACTGATTTGACCCGTAAATTCAACGCATCGATATCAGGTTCCTTGGGCCACTGGTACTCAGTCTCTGAGATTTGGGTTATGTAATTTGAATTTCCCACTCGAAGGGTGAATGGAAGGGGGGGGGGAGAATAACTTACATTACGAAAAATCGAAGTCAAAATCAAACTGAATTTTTCGTATTAATTGAATTCAACTAATCTCATTTTCGATTCGACTCTTGGGAGTCTAATGCAGCAGCGTAATTAAGTGGGTTTTTTCATGGACAAAGGGAAAGGTAAACATGTTTTGAATAAAATAACGCGACTTTCGAGCGCAAGCGGAGAAAGTGAAATTTTCTGAGCTTTCCAACTATTTCAAAAAGGAAAATCAAGCCACTTTTAATGTTTCTTGTAGGAATATATCCCAACCCCTCCATCGTCTTATTCACGCCACTGCTCCAATGAGGGCCCAGAATAGATCAACACTGATTTACCTTTTAGATTGAGTAAACTATCGACATTACAAGTTTTGATAATTGCTGAGATCGATGTGTTAAAACTTTGCAACCGACAATCTGACCCCATTTGAGGTCACAGATAGGAGACAAGGGCCAATCTTCGGAGACGGCAACTCAAAAAAATCATATCTTCATCGACTTTTTTCCCCCACGAATTAAAAATGTTGCTATCGGTGAGTTAGCATTTTAGACGTCAATCGCCAAAACGTGAAAATGACCGAAATTTTCATTTTTTGCTTGGATCAAAAGTTTTTCTGTAACAACCGACAAAATCTAAAAATGGCTCGGCTTTTTTATTCCTCTTTTTCCGCGCCGACAGAGCTCAGTAAGCTCCTGACCACAGAACAGAAATGAACAAGCATTTTTTTTTTTACAAACCATTGTACCTAAGAATTTTCGCAGTTAATTTGGAACGGATTTTTGCGATCTGATTCGGTTTGGAAGTGACAACCCAAATTTGAAAACGTGAACGTTCACCGTTCCACTGATTGGAAAAGTACGAAAGTTGTCGGAAGTTGACACATCAGGAGCGGCAGCTGATTTGTTTGGAAACTGAACGAACTATCCAACTAACACCCCTCACCATTTCAAATATCTGTACAAACTACTCTGACTAGGCTCGCTTTTTAAACAGCAATTTTTGTAATCTCAAGAGCAGAAAAAGCGGTGTCTCTCTGACCTGGTTCCGGGTAAAATTTTTAAAATTGACTCTATCTCCAGTTAAAATTCTCAAAATAGATAATTTTTTCCAAGCTCCAGTTTAGGTAAGTATTATCGGAGTCTGGGCGGCCGACTGGATCGCGCGTTGGTCTCGGAATCCAGGGGTCCCGGGTTCGAGCCCACGTAGCTACTCGCCAGATTTCGACCTAGGCCGGTTTTTCGGCCAGAAGGGAAGAGGGCTAAGACAGCCCTAACAGCCTCCCCGACATCTCTGAAGTAATGCTTGAAAGGGCGGATTCCAGGGCTCGGGTTGAGAGCAAATCAGAAAAAGAGGGTAGTATTATCACCGAGCTCGATTCCAACCTCCGCAGAAAATTCTCGATAGCTTGGACGATGTTCAAATTTCGAACAAAATAATGCCGGAATCGAAATTTGGAACTACGGGAACCACTGAATCGATATCCATATTGTACATCACGTGAATTCTGCCCCCCCCCCCCCCCCCCCCTCGTTAAACAACAATTTTGGATTCGTGATCCAACCGATATCAAAAATCAATTTGGCAATTTCGAGACCCCCTTCGACGACATTTAGATTCGGTTATTTACACAAACGAAAAGGCAAAACGTTCCTAAAGTTCCTTTCAAAAAACATTGCGAACATCAGTACACCATGAGCTGTATGTGCGGGGGAGGGGGGGGGTAAGGGGTAAGGGACTCTCAACTCTCATGACTGGGAAGGTATGAATGTAGGGAAATGAATTAAGGATAATTTACACTCTTTCTGTTCGCGCAACTTATACATTATCCCATAGTAATGTAAAGGGTTATTTTTCAACATCTCCCTTTGAAACGTTCCCAAGGCAGTTACGAAAAATAACGTAATGAACCATGTTTATAAAATAAGCCATAAGTGATGCAAAAATCAGATTTTAGAGGCTTCTCACTGACGGTACTGAAAGCCCGAGTCGGAGGGACAGCGACTTGGATATATTTTTCCCTTAAAAAGTTCCGTTAACAGATGCACTTTTCGAACATCGTCAAAAACAAAACCGTGAAATTTTTAGACCAATACCTTGATTTTAGTTTCCAGAGGTTTGTTCTTTCTGTGCAAACGACGGTAAATGTACATATGAACTAGCCTGAACTGCCGTACGTAAAACCGTGTAACTTTTCAAACAGTACCAACCACAGACTGAAATGTTTATCATAGATCAGTCGATCACTAGAACGATAACCCATTAAGAATTTTCAAAGCCTACACCAACCCGAAAAAACGACTTCTTAGTTTTCGTAACCTAATAAAAAAGAAGAACGATAAAATAAATTCCTTTTCGTCGAATACAATCCCGGTCGCGACTAATGCACTACCTGCTGCTAATAACGGGAGCGAAAATCTGATATTTTAACCACAAAGAAAACGAGTTTCGTACGACAATCGATCAGTCGAGATCAAAAGATGGGTTATCTCTAATACCTGGGAACAAGTTTTCGGATCGTCTCAACGTAACTATGATCTCAGATAGTACAGTGAAAGGACAAAATTCACGTCGAGTGTGCACTTTAGTCATGGCACTGAAGTGCCTCAAATTTTTATTATATAACCTATTAAAAGACGAACAGGAAATACCGCTGCCGACTAGGGTCTATGTCGTGTACAATGAAGGAGGGAAGTGCTTATAGTATACTGGGGTTTTCAAATTCGAATCTAATTTTTAAACAATTTTAGGTCACCGGAAAGAAGGAAGTTCAATGTTGAAAAAGAGGAAAAACATCCTTTTGTTTTCAGAAACTTTAGACTGTTTCAGGGATTACTGAAACAGGTTTAAAATTCAGACAGGGAGAAATCCTCGTAGAGAACGGACAATGGCGAAGAATAGAACGACGCGATCAACGAGTAGATCTCAGGATTAGGTATCATTCACGAACTAACGTGTCCAACAAATTTACGTTAAAAAATAGATTTTTTCGGGAAAAGGAAAAAGATTTGACATCCCTCCCCATCTACTTCCACTCCAAACGGCCAATGAAAATCTAACTCGAATCACGAACATAAAGTAAGCGCGGTATCAGCGACATAAACTACAACATCCCCATCTGTTCTAAATTCTAGCATTGCCTTCGAATCTCAGCAATCCTTCGTCGAATGAATTGCATTTCTTCAAAAATTCTGAATACTGTGCACCAGGTTTACCCAAATTTAAAATTTCTAAGACTATTTAGAACTCGTTGAGGTAATTACCTGATGCCTCGAAATCTACAGCAGTCGAATTATTCGTATCATTTTCACTTTGTGTATTTTCCAAATTATCCGTATTTCTACGAACTCGTACATCTTCTTGTAAAACGATTTTACCAGCCAATGGAAACGATTCTGAAACCGAAATGCGAAAATCAGTTTTCAGGTGCAACCAATCATCTCAAGCTATACTCAAATCCAGCATAGTTACTAGTGAAAGAGCACGGGTACCTGGAAATTATAAAATGAAGTAGAACTTACTCAAATGAAATGATTTGGTTTCCTTAGAAGGAAGTGCGAAACCAATACTAGAACTGCTCGGTATGGCGTAAACATTGTAGCGTTTTCGTTTTTTATTCACTTTACACTTCAGTTTTGATACGGATGAATCAAAATCTAATGTAGTAGTTTTCATCAAATTCAAGTTCATCTAAAATACAAATAAAAAATATGATTGAGTGACTAATTTAATTCCACGCTAGTAACTAAGGTAGACTGGGACCTACTTCCGCACCAGGGCACTGAACGAGCCATACTTCATCATCCGCCGATATGTCTTCATCGAATAACGTATCACTCGTTTTCAGTTTATTGAAATCGTACTTGGTGACTTTATTCTAGGGGAAAAGTGTACATTATTCGAAAAATGTCACTTATGATTAATCGGAAACTTTATGTAATACACTGAAAACCAGCAATAGATGACGATTCTGGTACATACTTTTGATAAAATTTCTCCGAAAACTTCGGAAGTCTGTAAGAATGAAGCATTTAGTTGGCCGCTTTTCAGTTTCTGTAAAAGTGTTCATTATTAGAAAAATGTCACTTACGATTGATCGGAAACCTTATGAAATACACAGAACACCAGCAATAGTTGATAATTTTGGTACATACTTTTGATACCATGTCTCCGAAAACTTCCGAAGTCTGCGTGAATGAGGCATTTTCTTGGTTACTTTTCCGTTTCTGTTGCACTTCGTCATCATCGGAAGAAGATATAACGTAATTTGCGTTTGCTTTCATTTCACGTATGCTTCATAGACTACAACAAATACTCACTATATAATTCGAAATCAACTTTCAACACGACATTCCCTGTATCACTTTTTACGCAGAACCACAGGAAATCACCGGCATGCGGCGTCCATACTTGCACATGCATTCAAATTTGCAGATTTGCAGTTGTGAAAATAAAAATACGGAAAAACGTTATCAATATCAACGTTATCAACGTTCGTCGTCCTCTGGCTCCTGGGAGCGTGAGCAGGGAGTAAAGTTCAATTTTCTGTAATGGTTAGGAAAAAGTACCTTAAATACGATTACGGATAGGTCTTTTTTTTTGACAATGGGATGTAGAACGGAATGTAGGAGCGCTAATGTTCACTTCCTAATGAAAGATTAGCGATCAGCTGATCATTGATCATTCACAGGCAGGGTGTTGTCAACTTTACATGATCTTAATTCCAGAGGTGCTTAGCCAATCAAATTGGCTCAAACTAACAGCTGAAACTAATTTTTTTTATTGACTGCCTTCGGTTAGCGGCTAATGGCTACAGGACGCTGATTGGCTAGCTAACAACCAAAGACTTATCCACATTTTCGGTAAAAATAAAATAGGTGAAGTGGTAACTTGGTTCCAATTCTTTTAATTTCTCCCAATTCCGAGTCTGAGTTTGACCGAGTTTGCAGTTTCAATCCAAAAAACGAAAATCCACCGAAAAGGAATAAGAAAAAAATTCAAGTTGAATGTAGTCAAAAGGGAAAGGTAAGAAATGAGCAAAATGAAATCAGCCGTTAGCTTCCGAATTTTCATTGGCTTACGACCAGCTAATAGCTAGAAAATTTTCAATTAAAAATCTCCCAAAAACTGCAAGTTAACGGCTAACAACTAATGGCTAATGGCTATAGCTAAGCACCTCTGCTTAATTCTAGTCTTTACAGTAAAGAATGTAAAGAATAGTAAAGAATATAAAGAATACAGTTAAAACGCCGATTATCCGGACTAATTGGGACCAGAGGCTTTCCGCATAACGGTTTTTCCGGATAACCGGAAACACCTATTCTATAGAGGAAAACACATTTTGAAGGAAAATAGCCCAATAAATTAGCTCATTGGTTTCAGAATTTCCTGATTTATCCAGGAAAACTCAATAGACTGAATATATAATTTCTAAAAGTAACCTCTCTGTACTCACTGTTGTAACTAATTCTTAAGATGTAACATTTATATTCGTCGCAAATAGCCCAGATGCTGAGCGACAAAAAAATAAACGTATTAAAAAAAAAAAGCTAGGCTAGAAAGAAATAAAAGAAGAGGTTCTTTTTTTTTTCTTCTTTTTTTTTCGGCGTTCTGGATGGTTGGCGTCCGGCTAATCGTTTTTTTTTTTTTTTTTTACTGTAGTCAAAGAATTAAATATTCAAAGAAATGAATATGGTAGGTAAATAAGATAATCATCAGATCTCAGATGGTTTAGGAAAAAATCTGGAGTAATCCAGGGGTTTGGACCATCGCCTATACATTTTTAAAGGGAATGATCTATTTGATCACTCAAACGAGACAAGTTCTCAATTCTGTTGCTGGGTGTCAATCAATTCTCTTCTGAGTCTCCAAAAGCATCTATCCCTTCTTAGCCAAAATCCCTTCTTCTAGTGTTACTGTCCGCATCTGGCTAGGGTAGCAAATAAAAGTCTGCTCAGGGGATTCAGAACTACGTGGTTTTTCTACACACCAATTTCTTAGCACCAACCATAGAAAAATTTCCTGGTATTCACGGATATCAGAACCGGACCACAGTTACAGTGATTATTTGCACAAACACTTCTATACGGTGCTCATGCAAATAATCACCATAACTGATCACACAGCTGAAATAAAATATTAGACGATCGCGATTTTATGAGCATTCATAACCTATGCAATTATCAATAAATATCTACTTACTAGTAGGATAACTACGGAGAAATATGAAATCACAGTCTTCAAGTAGGTAATTCAAAAAACTTAAACGCAAAAATTCACTGAACCCCTTCCAACACTTTCAACAGAAATTCTAAATCACATTCTTCACATAATTTAAACATAAACGGGAACATTCACTAAAACAAGATATTCACAATTTCAAACAAATTTCACTAGTCGTAATGCGTCGTGCCTCAGTTATTGAATCGCTGTTAAATACTATAAAAAATTGGAATAAACTTACGGACTGGAGCGCTTGAAGTGCCCTACGCGATATATATGCACAAAAACGATGGGGAAAGGGCCTAACTTATACGATTTTAAAGGCGAACGCGAAACCGGCAAAGTCGCAAATAAGTATGGGAACGAAATTCGATTTAAAAAATCTTTAAGAGGGAACGCGAACGACCGCACTTGTTTAACAAAAAAGGGGCCCAAAATAAAAATTTTGAACTCGAAATATTGATGAATTTACGTTCTTTCGATGTGAAAAAATCGTCTGTTAAGATGTACTTTCAATTTCACGTTTTCCTGTCAATTAATGAAATTGAAATAATTTTTCCCGCCAGCGTAGTCAACGGCAGAATTTTCCGAATTCATCATGCCTGAAAACACACGAACTGATTAAAAATATGTACGACTAAAGTAGATTCAGTCCCATAGTCATGGGGAGGTGTCAAACTGGGGCTGAGCCCCCTCCGAAGGTATCTTTAGCCCCCTAGGCATAGATACCATCATTGAAAGAAATCATAATAACGCTGAACGAGAAAGAAAGAGGGGATGAAGAGAATTAATATTACAGAAATATTGTAAAATTTGGAATAGAAACTTGGTTAACTAATTCGATACTCTTGGGGGGGGGGGGGGCGACAAAGTAAGATTTTCAAGGGGAAGAAAGTCGGTAATTGCGGAATTTTTTTTAAATCGCGCATATCAGAGGACTATTTTATAAACATGAAGGTAAAATTACGGCTCGAGCGAAAATTTTTCGGAGAAACGTGTCTTAAAGGCAAAAAAAAAGCTCTTTTTTGCACATTTCACATTGCATTTCAGGTGCCTTGGGGGCAGAGACGAAACTTGATTTCCAGTTTGTAGAGAGATGGCGGTGGAGGAAGGAAATTTGCCGACCAATATGTTTTGAAAACTAAAAATTCGCAGACAAATTTTTTTAAAATTTGAAAATTTGCGAATTCTGGTTTGTATTTAGCAGGAAAACTAAATACCATCCCGAGAATAAAACTAAAATCCTATATTAACAATGAGTCATACTATGCACATTACATTCGAGAACTTTCTTCAAATATTAAATTTACCCGGCTCTGCAAAACTTTAAACGGGTTATAATTTTTCCAAATATTTAATCAAAATAGAGAAGGATTAGAGACTGAGTCGCTCCTGACCAAGAATTTTTTTACCGCTCGTATGTTTCAAAAATAAAATAAAAAAACTTGTGTTTATTATTATTATCTTCATTAACAACTTCGGAAAAATTTTTGCCTTCGAAAACTGCCACTGGATGCTACGGTCTGGTTATTGAGTCTAGGGAAATACGGCACTATATAAGAATACTGTAGAACTCACCCACTTTCTATGTACGGATTATACGAGCATAACTCAGGTACTTTCAGTTTCAAATTTTCCGTTCCAAAAAACAAATTGCACCACTTTCTTCACAAACTTCCACTTTTTCTGCGAACTTCAACGTTGACAGGGATTCCTGAAAGTACACAAGCTCATTAGAAATTCACTAAGATAGAATGAATATTTTTGAGTTGTTGAACCACAATGGACACTATTATTTTTCTTTTTGGTTCTTTTGGTGCTTCAATTATTTTTTTGTTTCTTCTTCTCTTTCTTTCCTTCTTTTTTTATCAAATTGAGAAAAGTGTGTTAAGGTTTAAGACTATTAACATTTAAATGTGGAACCAGGTGGTACAATAGGCACTCTGAGAGAGAAAGAAAACCATTGCAGTACTATACAAGTCAGATAACATGAATAAATTATCGTGGAATCCGAATCTAAACTGTGCGACTAGTTAACAAGTTAACATAACTGGAAACTTGGTTTCTTAGAACCACAGTGTACCTATGTACCTAACTCCACCAGCTGGATATAATGGACCACAATCTCTCAGGGAGGAAGAAAATATGACTATGTCTGTTTCCTGCATGAACGACAATCACCAGCAATCACTTCTAATGTCAGCCAAAGGAGAATCTCCTGAAGTATTCCGCATTTGCCGAAACCATCCAATGCGAATGCGGCCAGCTATATGCGGCTGGACACGTACTCAAAGGAATATCGGGAACGATTCCTACACTGAAAATTCTGAACCTAGGGCTTCCACAGAAGTCATGGCTACTGATTACCTCCCATCAGGGCGTCTCAATTAGCCTAAAAATGAAACTAATCACCGAATTAAACCGATTTTCAGAAGACTGTCAGCCCCAGAGATCGAGTCGGAAACCAGATAGATGATATACTAAAATTAATCATTGTAGATAATCTAAAATTAAACTACAAGTATGGTTGGGTGGGGCATCATCGACCAGAAGTGCTTAAGCAACGTGGATTATAGGTACCAGTAATACTAGGCAGTGTTGGGTATAATTTTGAATTTATCGTCATTATGTTGGCCAAAAGGGGTGGATACCATATTTCTAGAGCCCCTGGATCCGCCAAAAGGGGCGATGCAATTAGGTATTTATGAGAAGATACGTATAATATCTGCGAGGGCCCCCCCCCCCCCATTTCCAAAGAAGACTATCCAATGGTTTTACACCTAAAATTGGTTCACTGAACATCGTAGTGATTATTCACACAAGCACTTTTGTAAGGTGTTCATGCAAAAAATCACCACAGACAGTTCACCATCTGAAATAGTAAAAGCATGAAACAGCATAATGATAGGTATTGAATGTAAGTTACTAATTATTAAGTAACTTATAACTAGATATCAATAAGTAAGTATATCGTATCAACTCACCTTCAGAATATGTTGAGGTAGGTAGTCAGATTCCACTCAATAAATCACGTCGCAAAAAACCAACAGACAAATAGAAATCACGTCACAAAAATCCAACGAAAATACAACAATCAAAACACTGTCAACTAAAACAACACTAGCTATTCAAGAACTACATTTGCTAGGCACTTTTAAACACACTACACATCAAATCCTCACGCCATATGACTCAATAAGAACCCAACTGCATAAAAATACAAATGTAGTCTAAGTAGGTAGAATAAAAACTGGAATAGACTCACTGACTGGAACACTTCTGGGACCTACGCGAACACGACGCGAAATTAAAAATCAAATCAAAATAATACGCACTGAAACCCGCGAAAAATTACGCACTGAAAATTAAGAAAATTCGAAGCACGGAACACGAAGAAATAGCCAATAAGCGCACTTCATTAAAAGAAAAAAAATTACAAAAACACTCGCATCTTCATAGATATTTTTCTTGAACTCTGCTTCTTCTTACCTACAAACATAAAAATGTAATCAAATAAATACAATTGAAAACGAATCAATAAAATGTCAAGTTTTCAGATAACCGTAATATTATTTACAATAAAATTTCAAGGCCGGTGACCACTAAAGAAGATTAAATTTCTAGAAAAACTAAATAAACTTGACGCAAAGTTCAGAAGCCGCAGATTTTCATTTATACCAATATTTAAACAGGTCCAGTGGCGTAGCCAGACCTGGTATGAAAGGGGGGGGGGTTCGTTTCACTTTTACAACATTACAGGTGTAATACTTACTATTACCAGAATAAATTTTAATTTTTTCAGATTGTCGACCGATGCCAAGGGGGGCGGGGTTCAGACCCCCAAAAAAACCCTCCCAATCAAAACTTTTGGCCGAAAAAAATCAACATCCTAATGCAAGCTTGCAGGTATTGTACTGGCTCTGACGCCTCAGCGCGCTCTAGCAGAGCTGAGTGACAACCAAGAACGAACGATTTGTGAATACATCGAGTAAAGACTTGCAGCTATCTTGTCGCTCCACCTTCTTAATCTCGAAATCTTGACTCTCTTTCAGCCCACTCTACGGTACACAACCACATAACACCAGCCTCGCGTCAGAAAATAGAATCTTCGACATTTTTTTGATCCTAACCCGCTATTGTGGCATCCAATGGACTCGGATCAAAAAACAAATTCTGAACTGCATAAAATAAAGCGATTTATAATTCTTACAAGCTTGTAACTATTTTTATTTCCTCAGATGGGGCGCATACAAATTTTTACTGTGCCCTTCCAGAGTTCAGAGGCCGGTTACGGGACTATCCACGGCTTAATTAATGAGTTAAATTGAAAAACGTGATAACGATTAATAAATATTCTAGCACTAAGAGAAATCTCTACATACCACAAGTAATCTTTCAGCAATTGGATGAGCATGCATCGTCAATTTTTGCTTCTGGCATAGGTGAGTGTATCCTTGGCACTGACTCCAGAGTTGAACGACCGCCGGCAAATTGGAAATTTAAAAACCAACGTGGTCAGATTCCGTTTCTTCAGTTGCGGTTCTAGAGGTTTCCGCATCCAGTTGAACGAACTTCTGCAAATCAAAATTCCCAAAATTAGAAGAAAACCAGGTGGAGCATGATCGACCCAAAATCAGGTCTACACCTTCGCTCCCTGCCTAGTGACCCCCTCCCCGCCAACCTTAATTCACAACAGAAACTGACTCTTGTAATTATCCTTCATTATTATCGTGTCCTAAAAAAAAATAAAATTATTCTGGAGGAGCTCTTTGCGCGCAGTTTGAAAATAACACCATGCAGCACCAATGGTTCAGAATCTGATTTACCTGCTATCACGAATTCCCTCCCCCTGATCCATGTATCCACGTAGTGTTTTACTTGCGCTCTTGAAGTGTTCAAAGTGCCAGATCCCACTCGAATACTGTTGGGCTCTTCCTCCCACCAACATCCCTTAGTCGCCTCTCATGACATGGAGGCTTGCAGTTGGCACATGCTTGCAGACGACTGGGGTATTCTGCTTCCCACCCCTCTCCCCAGCAATTACCCCTAGTGAAACGATAACATTATGCTAAAATTATCATAACATAAAAATACTCTAAGTGCCGGTGGAGCTCTGTGGACTCAGTTGAAAAATAAAGCTCATTGGGTTTGGGGGTCAGCTGGAAAATAAAACACGTTGGAGAGTTAGTGGCTGAAATTCTGCGATTAACCTCTTGCTCAGCAAAATGTGATACCTAACATGGTTGCAATATCTAATACGCAAACTTTGATAACTAGGTGTATGCCTAATCACCCCTGTTGTAGATCACATCTTCATCCCTTCAAACTTCCATAATATCAGAGTAAGGTACCTAGCATTCTTACTAAACTGAAGCAATATGGGTTAGAATAACTTTCATTTAGTGTTCTGGATAAACCTACCTAATAAACACTAAAAAGTGCCAAACGTATATACCTAGCACGGGATCGTTGATTTTTGAGAAAGACGATCAATGAAACTAAGTCTTGTCGCCCCTAATACGGCAGTATTTCGCAAGCTGCAGAGAAACGAAAAAAGACAGAGGGGGGGATAAATCTAATCAAGAAGGCACAGAAGATTAGACAGTAGGACTGGCTGTACACTGGAGCCAGCCTACACAGCAAGCACAAACATTACTGCAATCACGTTTGATCCAGAACAAATAAAAGCCAAATCATTTACTTTTGCTTGTTGCCTTCTCCAGCTTACAACATACCAAAGAGCCGGACTTGACTGCAGAACATAAAATGTCTGAAATACTACAAGGCTGAAAGCTGAGCCTGAATTCTGAGGCAGTGGAGCTGCAGCCATTCTTAGTCTTCATTTCCCAGCAAGAGCATTACCAAAGCTAAAATCTTGCGCCGCCTTTACCAACACCCTTTGCAGTTACTCGAAATTGTGAGAAAACGTTTCGTTTTGAGACTTTTGCCACATGACGAGCTCTTTTCCACAGTGGCCGAAGTCAAAAAAAGTGATTACTTTTGAAACGCTAGCCTAAACATCAATATAACGCCGCGTACGCGCGTTCGTTACTCTAAAACAATCGTACCTTGTTGGCGACCAGTAGCAATACATCTAATAAAATTCTAGCAATACCTAAGAGAAATCTCTACAGACCGTAACTGATCTCCTAGCTGAGCACTCACTTCAATTTTTCCTTCTTCCGTTTGTTAGTGTACCCTTGGCACTGATTCCAACTAAACGAACAACGGAAAATTGGAAATTTGTAAAGCAGCGCCTCCAGCTTCCGTTTCTCCAGCTGGTTCTTGCATAAATAATTTTTCAATTTGGCATCCAGTTGAGCAAACACTTCTGCAAATCAAAATTCAGCAATTAATATCAAAATTACAAGAAAACCAAGTGGAGCAAAATCTGCTCAAAATCATGTCTACACCTTCGCACCCAGCACCGTGACTCCCTCTCCTCCAATCTTTACTCACAACAGAAACTGGCCTTTAGAATAAATTACCTATCCTACAAAAAAAATTACATTTTGTCACTTTTCAGCAAGGGTACTACGAAACCACTAAGATCTTGCGTCACCTAAATTAACACTCTGTACCGAGTAACATGATATAGTAAGAAACAGTATAAGAGAAATCTCTACAGAGAGCAACTAACCATTCAGCAATTGGCTAAGTATGCATCTTCAATTTTTGCTTCTGGCGTTGGTTAGTGTACCCTTGGCACTGACTCCAGTTGAACGACCGCCAGCAAATTGCTGTGGTGGGACGTATAGCGATGCACGCATGCCAAAGTGGCCCCTGAGACACCGCACCCCCGGCACCGGAAACTACCCTTTCGGGCATCGCATCAGTACCGAGGAGAACGCTTTGGGGCCGAGCCCGAGCCCCCATTTCACCTGGCCGGAACGGTGCGCGCGTCCTGCAAGGGCCACCACGGGGTTCCCTACTGACCGAGGACCGCACTCCCAGAGCGCGCTCGCCTGGAAATTTCAGGTCCCCTGCAGCCGGACGCGCTGCCTCTTCCTCTTCACTCACTCATCGCGTGAGACTCATCCGATTGAAGCTCCAGCCCTGGTGCTACGGGCGAGCTTCGCTGAAGAGTATCCGCCGCCGCCGCCGCCGCCGCCGCCTCAGCAGCAGCAGCAGCAACTTCAGTTTCTCCTCCTTGCGACCTCTGTCTCGACCCTCTGTCTCGACCATTCTGCCTCCATCTTCTGTCGCATGATGGCCGAAACGTAAGCCGACACCCCAACCCGTTGAAGGCGACGTTCCACAGGATGGGTCCAAGGACCGACCTCTGAGGAACGCCGTACGTCATCTCCCGCATGACTGGTCCTGTCGCCGACTCTATCTCGATCCGACGTCCGCAGAAATAGCTCCGTATAATCCGTACAGGGTAGCCTGGCACCCGCGCCTCCACCAACGCCGATACTATACATAAGTACGGTATCGAGTTGAAGGCGTTGCGAATGTCGAGACTGACCGCCGCACAGAACTCTCCGTCGCGTATCGCCTTCGCCGCCTTCGCCTTCAGCCAGAGCGCTGCATCCGCTGTCGAACGGCCGGTCCTGAAGCTGTACTGGCTGTTTGAGATCATCCTCCGCTTCTCCAGGTGCGCCTCCAGCCTATCGACAATCGTCCCCTCGAACACCTTCCCCACGGTGTTGAGCAAGCAGATTGGCCGGTATGATGATGGCTGCCCGTCTGGCTTCCCTGGCTTCTTCATGAGGGCAAGTCGCGCCGTCTTCTATCGGTACGGAAATGTCCCCTCCTGCAACGCGCAGTTAAACACGTTGGTCAGGAGGGACGGCTCCACTCGATGCACGGACTCCCACACGACGTTCGGGATCATGTCAGGCCGTGGTGCCTTCCGCTTCTTCGTCCGGATCCGCTCGATGGCGCTGTCCACTTCGTCGGTGCTCAGTGGACAGAACTCCACCGTGGCCTCTCCAGACGATGATGCCTGTAGTGGTGGGCGCTGCGGGAACAGCTCCTCCACTGCCTTCTGCAGCACTCCCGACTCCATGCGGCTCGTCACCGACGGCCCCCCAGCTCTCCGCATCATGGCTTCATGCGGCTTGCCGAAGGGATCGCGGTCCGCCTCCTGTCGCAGCTCCTCTCACGCCGTCTTCTTACTCGGCCGGATGGCTGCCTTGAGGGCTCGGCGCGCCTCCTGGTACCGCTGCGAGGCTTCACCCGTCCCTCCGTCATCTCGTCCGATCCGCTGATAGCGGCGGAGGTTAAGGTTACATTCGGTAAATTGGAAATCTATTTGCAACCCTCGGTTATCCTCAGATTACCCAGGAATCCGTCAGTTCCCCTTGGTTCTCCTTTAGTTGCCCGGGTAACTGGCGGGATTTTGCGCATTGGGAATCAGATTTTCCAAACTTAATAGCAGCATTTAGCAAGCTGGAAACGTCCTTACGTTAAAAACCCATTCTGAATGCATTTTGGTGACCCAGAGCACTCAAAATTAGTTTTCTCCAGTGAGGAAATTTTCAACAAGGAACCAGACACACCGCGAGGAGGTAACTGCTGTGAGTCCGCAAGAAGAGGAGAATCCCTAGATCAGAATGGACAGTCGCTCACTTCTTCAAAATTAGGGGACATTACGAAACAGTGTCCCCTGGAATAATAATGCTTTGGCTTATTCGAATATGAAAACAGATACTACTTTTTAAATCTCCTCTTAGTGCCTGAAATTCACGGATTTCAGAACCGAACCACATTATAGTGATACCATTGCTGACATATTAATACCTCGTAAATACAATTTTCAAGGAAAATCACTTTTAGGGGTTTCTTATAAGGGAAAAATCCAGAAACCGATGGCTAACATTCTCGTAAGTCGGAATAATCCATTAGCTCGCCTACAGGACAATATTAAAACCTCTTAAGTTTACTGAAAATGAATTTTTTGATACTTTTTAGTTCCTCCTGTAAAATTTGGCTTTTTGTACTTGCAATGTATTAATATTTCAGCGACGTTTTTTGCATGAACACCATCATGCCATGTTCATGCAACATATCACTACAACTAGTTATATCGCTGAAATGTTAAACATGCATAATTTGTAGAGAATACTAGATACCTATATGATAATGATAATCACTAAAATGAACGTAATAATAAATAGATAGACAGATAGATACTATTTACTCACCTTTTCTGAATAAGTTGATGAAATAACACTAGTAACGGAAAGGTCACTAAGAAAACTATAAATCAAAATGAACATGAACTGAACTGCACTTTTCCACGAATCACAAATATGTAAACACGAACCAAACTATAATCACCAGTAAACATATTCTCGTTCATCTAGTACACGATTTTATATCGCATTTAGCTAAATTCATTCATCTTCAATTCCTTGCACGCCAGTATAGTATCTACCTTATATCTACCCAACACCATCTATCTACATCAGCAAATTCAAAGGAACGCGGGTCGTATGAAAAGCCTAAAAAACATTGATAGAAATGAGGAAACTTGAATTGCTGATAATACCATAAGCTGGAATGAACTCACCGACCGGAGCGCTTGAGGTGTACCTACGCGAACTCGGGGAAAGCGATACGGAAAGGGCCTATAGTCTAGTTGAGACAATTATTCGCGAACGAGAGGTCACAAACACCGCGAAAAAACGCACTTTCTTATTAATTACTTCAAAAATTGGAGATTATCACACCGGGACCGCGAGTCGAAAACAACGAAAATCACGGACGAACGAACAACACGAAACTAAAAAAACGTACTTGAAACGGAAAGTACCTTCTGAAAATAAAATTTCTTGGTGAAGATCAATGTTCCTAAAAGGAAATAAATTTCAAAACACCAATTTTACGGTGTAGTCTATGAAAGAATGATCCCCCTCTAAAGATTACATACATTATAATATCAGAGAGTTGGGTACCCTAGGCAAAGATATACATACTGATGCAATAAAAAAGGTTTTTCGTTAGGTAAAGATAGACTTCATCTTCCTACTTTGAATTCACAATTACAAAACTAAGAGTAAGTCTCTTCTGAATTTTCTTTCATATTTTGGTTGGCAGTCGAAGAAAATCGTCTATCAAACAGGTTTCTCGGGAATCTGATCTGCTACCACGAAATGAGATTAATACATATTACATTTTGACGTAAGCTCCGACTGATTAAATAATACATAGATAAATTAGCAGTAGAATTCAACTCAACCTCAATTAAAAACTGGGAGAAAAAAGAAAAAAAAAAGAAATAGATATTTTCACATTTTTTCATACTTTGATTCAGAGGTGGAGGAGGAAAAAAAGACTTTGGCTAGAATTTATGGTTTACATTTAGATACTGAGTATAAATTCTTGGAGAATTCGTCTAATAATGTACCAACGATCATTGTACTGTGGATTCGGGATTCGGAGTCAACCATAAAGATACGAGAACTGGAGGTAGAGCAGGAGCCCTGAAGAATTTTGTTGCTAGAGCTGGCGTAGCCCTTGCTTGAAAAAAAAAATTAATGTACTGGGGTCGCAGCCAGAGATAAGTCTAGAATTTAACGCTTTATTGTTGATGTTTGTAGAATCTGATCTTCTAAACAGTATTAATGTTGATGAAATTATTGACCAGTTTGGGCAATCCTCAAAGGAATTACAGAATTTACTATTTTGATTTTGTCATTATTATTTCTGCATTTTTAATTGGCAACGATGTCCTTTTTTTGACTTTAATTCTTATAGAATTGTGTTTTCGTTTTAGTCTTGATCTTTTCTTATATTCGTGTTTGCATTTTTATAGTTTTGCATTTTATTAAAAATAACTACAGTCTTTTCTGTTCTGTTATGTTTGTTTGTTGAAGGAGAGGGGCTCAATTTTCAAAAGTATGCTATGAAACGGGGCCCAATGTGCGAGAATCGCCAGGAGGCCTTACCTACAGAAAGCCTGTCCGACGTTGAAAGCCACGACATTTTCAGCTACATGTGCTCCACCGAAAACGAACAAAAAACTAAACATGGATACTCTTGTTGGTAATTATTATCGCACTAGATACCCAGGAGCGAAACTATAGGGGTGTGGGGTTGACTCCTCCCCCCCATCCTCTAATTTGGCAGTTCGCCAAGTTTGAGACTGTTCATTTAAATTTTTCATTTTTTATGAATGTTTTTTTTTCAATTAAAAAAAATTTTGATTGTAAATCGGCGAATTTTTAATTTTTTTAAAATTTTGTCGTCGAATTTTTATTTTTCAAAAAATATTTGTCCTTAAATTTTTCATTTCTACGTCCCCAAACTGAAAGTCAAATTTTCTATCTGAAAATGGAGTACCCTAGACTGCTGTCAGACACTAGTCAGTCAACAGCCGAAAGTTTGAAGCTGAGTATGGAACGTTATCTAAAAGCTTGAAACAAAGCTGAAATGTGAAAGAAGTTTCGAAAATCTAAAAGTCGGTAGCGAACGTTGAATTTCGAATTTCAATGATTATTCTGTTTTTACTAGATTCTCTGTTTGACCTAGAGCCTGAAATATGGGCAAGTTGAACATTCTATTAAAATCTAAAAGTTGAAAGCAAAAGATTTATTTTCCCAAGACACAAGCTGAATCCGACAGCAAATGTTCTATTGTTTAATTTACGGGCTTTGGTCTTAGTGAATATAGAAGGGAAATTTAGTCTGGGACAAAAGTCAAAACTCCATGTGTTTTTTCCGTAAAAAGAAAATGAGCTTGTGGCATGGATTCCCCTGATCCAATCAACCCGAAACTTTGTAGATTTTTTTTTTGAGAATTTCTTGGAACCGATTTAGGAGACGATTCAGAGGACATTCAAAAAAAAAAAAATCACCAAGAATAAATAACGACTCTTACTCAACGAGTTAAATTAAAAAACATGGCGATGATTTGCAACTGCGTACCAAATTTCGATTTTAATGCGCCAATCGCTGATGAGACTCGAAAGTAGTGGATTCTCTGAACATCAGAAATTATGCATCCAGTGAAAATTTCAATTCGGTGTTTTCGTATTTTTGAAGTCGGCAACTCAGTACTATCTGAAACCGGAATAAATTAGTTACAAATGAAGATCAATGATTCTAAAAATATTAGTAATAAAGAAAGTATAAATCATCAATTAATACCATGCCATACAATGGCGGGTCCACCAAGCGATACTGGGAGGAGCAATTCAAAATGGGTAAGCATTTCACAATTTTCATTCCCCCACTTACAACTAGTTCCTGAGTGCTTGTATCAATTTTTGTCCTGATAATAGAAATTTAGATAACTCAGAAATATTTAGATATAAAAACTTATTCAACTGTTTGTGTTTTCTAATGGTCAAGTATGGAGAATATGGGCACTTTCAAATACGCAACCACTTCTTTATGGGTCCACTCTTCATCTTCCCCCTCTGGATAGAGATGGCGAGGGCTACATGCCGAAGCGGTAGCGAAGCTCGGACAAGCAGGGGCAAGTATTTGTAGACGAGTCCATCTGCACCTCGTTTGACACGACTTTATATCGAAAAATTGTTTCCTTATGCTCAAAAATCCGAATTAAACAAGTAAGTTCTAAAAGAATTGTCCCTTTTTTACGAATGAAATAAGCGATTGCTGAATATGACACGTCATCTCCTTACATACCAGCATGGGCGCCCGCAGAAGGTAGCGACCGCTACCTCATAAGCTTTTCATATATATATATTTGTTTTTGTGTATTATTAGGGATATCTGTGATCTATTTAATTAAATCGTTCAATAATACGTTTATTAACATTCGTCAACACATAGGGACTGCCTATGTTCGTTGTCTCATTTATCAGGCAGTGACTCATGTCCATGTAACTATTCACTGCTCTCAATTCGAATACAAAACTCAGGGTTAAATTATGGTCGTCAGCATTTTCTCTTGCTACCCACCAAAAAATTCTGCGGGCGGCCATGAACACGGATACGAGTTCGTCTCGAAAAATTGATTAATATTAGCACCAGCGTCGACGCCGAAGCTCTCCGATAAATTTTTCGCCCCAAAACAGACGTAATGTATAATACTTAGTATGAAAAAATTTTTCAAAATTTGAAAAATCAAAAATTTTGAACTGAAGACCGTGTTCAACTCAATTTGTTACGTTAAGTTCCAATTCGGTGTTCAAATTTGGCTGCGGACGCTTCGTTTCCGAGATAAATTCGAAAATGTTGTCGAAATGGGTCAAAAAATGAGTCTAACTCAAATTTGACAATGGATTCGAATTCGCCTCGAAAAACTGACTAATTAGCGCCAGCGCCGACGCTCTCCGAAAATTTTTTCGCCCCAAACAAGATGTGATGTACAAGTATGAAGAAATTTGAAAAATTTGAAAATCCAAAAAATTTTGAATTAAAGACAGTTTTCTACTCAATTTTTTACGTTGAGTTCGAATTCAGTGTTGAAATTTGGCGACGACGCTTCGTTCTCGAGATAAAATCGAAAATGTTGTTGAAATATGTTAATAAATGAATCTGGTTCAAATTTGAAGAAGGATTCTAATTCGTCTCGAAAAATTGAGTAATTCGTTCCCGAACCCACAAAATCACGACGCTCGTGATCTCATGTTCGAGACCAGTGAAGTCACAACCCCCGTGATCTCGGCGCAAGTAGTGTAAAAATGGGGAGTACATTGACCCCGTCCCATTTAAAATGTACAGGGAGGCGTGACCTTGGTCTTCTTCTTCGGAGGAGAATTTTGGGTTAATTTGACCTTGGAATCAGCTGATCGAGTGTGTGTATTATAGTATAGGTATAGCTGGTTACAGAAGGCGCGGTGAGATGGTGGGTACAGGGAAATTCTCTCTCGATGCGTTGGTGATTGTATACGTCGTATAGATATGGGTCGGTACTTACCGTGTGATGAAGAGTGGATCCATCAACAGCCCCATCCCCTCCTTATGGTTGAACCGAGTGTATTTTTGCGTACATTAATAATTGGAATACAAATTGCATCAGACTCTTGGTCTTGGAAATGGTAGACGCAGGCGTCGTATATGGATAGGCACTTGGGTAGGTACTTATCGTGTGATGAAGAGTGGACCCGTTTACTGCCCCCTCCCCTCCCTCACGCTTGATTAGAATTTATTTTCGTAACTTTCATCTCTCTCAAAGTATAGGTTACTAGTTGTGTTGTATATGGGATACTTACGGCGTGGATATGTCAGTATAGGTAAATGGGTAGGTTAGAAAAAGGTTCACGACCCAGACTCCGGGGAAACTACAATCCAGAGTGTCCCTCGTCTTCCCCCCTTGATCCAGATGTCCAGGTTAGTGATTGAAATCGACTGGTTGTGTGGGATACTTACCAACTACAATTCAGAGTGCCCCTCCCTCCTCCTCCTCATCCCCCTTGTTGAGTCGGTTCAGATTTTCACGCTCCGCGGTTGAAGCGAGTATACTTTTGTATATAATTGTCAGCCATAACCCCAGACCCCTCTTCTCCCCATTATCTACACAATCCAGTTTCCCACACATGGTGGAGCCTGTATTTTTTGTATATATATAATAATAATAATTGGAATATGAAATATAACACATATGGCGGTAAGAGTGAAAAAGTGTCTGTTTGTCTCCTACCCTGAGGGAACCACAGATTACAGCTCCCATCCCTTCCCTTGTGATTGAACCTATATTTTCGGGTATAATAATAATTGGAATATGGAATATATCACGGCCAAAGGTAGGCTGCAGGAACCATGATGGTGAGAGGGGGAAAAAGGGAAGGGAAGGTTTGTCTATGCCCCCTATCTTGAGTCCGAGAGTACCACAACCCAACCCCCTCCCCTCCTCTGCGGATGAACCTGTATTTTCGATATAATAATTGGAATATGAAATATATAACACATGGTGGCTACAGGGAGAAAGGGAATATTTACCTACGTCTCTGTCCCGAAGGTACCACAACCCAGCCCCCTCTCCCTCTCCTCATCATACCAACACTCGAAAAGTGGTCGTTTTACGAATCGAAGTATTAGGAGAGTATGAATTATTCGCAGGTCTTTCTTTCCTACCAAACTTTAGATGAGTCATCAAAAAAAATTATTAAATATCGAAATTCCAGACAGGTCTGAACTTGTCGCGCTCTTATCAGGAAGATATTTTCGCACGTTGCGACGACTGAGTCGTCGGTGGCTGTACAGAAAAAGTATATCTATACATGGCGTATTGCGTTTATTGCATCATCCTAATTAATTCTCTTTGTGCTTTACCAATCCGTAGGTGAAATAGTACGATAATATGTAGTTTGGATGTGTCAATTCGCGTTATAAATTATTAGATTTTCGAATCTGTCTTATCAAAAAGTGAAAATTATCTCCAGCCTGGATTGAAACATTATTCGGCGCGGCGCGCTTTTAGCTTCGAATCTTTATCGCTGAATATTTTCCAACATATATCGGGGGTTGTTTGGATTTTTTTTTTTTTTTTTTTTTTTGAAACTCATTTAGCCCCAGTTCAACCAGTCATGTAGATATGAGGAAATTAGATGTCCGAGTATAAAGTGTAGTATAGTGTAGCTGAAGCTACTGACTCCCTGGTGTAAACAGGAGGTTATAAGAGTCGCTGAACATTTTCCAATACATATGGTGGATGCTCAGGTATTTTTGAAACTCTCATTTAATCCCAGTTTGACCAGTCGTGTAGAAATGAGGAAAACACTTCTTGTTCGAATATGAAGAGTATAATATAGTATAACATAGTTGGAGTTATAGGCAAGTCCCCGATGTAAACTGGAGATTCGAACCCCGACTTTGTGTACCATAATTCACATACGCAACAAGATGTTCCAACTCCCTCCCATTCCATTTCCTAAGAAATACTCGCTTTATCTGTTTGTGTTCTAAGAATTTGTGGGTATCTGTATGCCCAGGTGCATGTATTAGATGGTAGTGAGAATGGAAAAAATTTTGAATTATAAATTAGCATGAGTCTGTATTGTCAGGTGTATGTCAGAGCCTGTAGATTATATGGGAGAGGGGAAAAGAGAATGTCTGTTCAATAGCCCTCTCCCCATCTCTCAAGAAATCGTTGTTTTATCTGTTTATGTTCTAAAAACGCGTGTATTCCTGCATGATCATGGAGAAAATGGTTGCAGAAATGGAATATGAAGTATAGAGTAATGGTAAAGTGACACTATAATTCTCATAACATATGTAGGCAACTAAAGGTTACAAAGAAAAAAAGATGCTCTTGGTTAATTTACAGTTTATTTTGTGTGTGCATGTGTGTGTGTGTGTGTGTGTGTGTGTGTGTGTGTGTGTGTGTGTGTGTGTGTGTGTGTGTGTGTGTGTGTGTGTGTGTGTGTGTGAATGTTATTGATATAAAATAATGGTACAAACAGAAGTAACTTAATATCTCGTGTAAACTGTGTAGGTACATTATGAAAATACCCTATAACCTAATGGTAATGTAATTTATGTAAATAATGCGTGTTTCGGGTAATTTATCACTCATTTCTCAGTACAAAGAATAGTAAGTTGGAATATTTGCCTTGATTCGAGTCAGTAGAGTTAATTATCATTGAAATTGTAACTAAAATGATAAAAAGTGTGGAAAAATAGGTAAAATTTGATATTTTCTGAATAAATTGTCGGTTTTTGTGGTAAATTGCGGTCTGCGGTAGATGATTTGAGGAACAGAGTAACTGGTTAATTCTAGCTGGTAAAGTTAATATCTGTTGACAAAATAGATAAAACGAGAAAAAGTGTAGAAAAAAAAAAGAGAAAAAAAAGGGAATTTGAATATATTGCAAAAGTGCACTGTCAGGTGTGTATTGTATATATTACACACGAAAGGGAAAAAAGGGCAATGTTTGTTCCCTGATCTAAAGCCCCCTCGGGAAGTCTTAGTATACATGGAATGTGTGTAAAATGTGTTGATTTGTTGATAAATTCTGTAGGCTGTGTGTTTGTTAGATGTTTTGAGGAGTAGAATAACTGGATTTTTTACTAATAATTATACCCAGTATAGCCAGTGTCTGGTGGAAAATATAGCTAAAACGAGAAAAAGTGAAGAAGAAAAAAAAATTTGAATTATAAATTAGCATGAGTCTGTACTACCAGGTGTATGTCAGAGCCTGTAGATTATATGGGAGAGGGGAAAAGAGAATGTCTGTTCAATAGCCCGTATGTACCACAATTCAGAGCCCCTCGAGAAGTTTCGAAATGCGTGAAAAGAGTGAATAGTGTGTGAAATGTGTTAATTTCTGGATCCATTGTTGGTATTCGAGTTGATTTCTATGTGATAGCTGATTCAAGGAGTAAAGGGACTAGATTACCATATTTTTCGAATAAATTGTTGGTTTTCGAGTTGGTTCATGTCTGAGAGATGATTTGAGGAGGAGATGGTCTGGATTATTTACTAATAATTATACCCAGTATAGCCAATGTCCAGTGGGAAATGTAGCTAAAACAGGGAAATGTAGCTAAAACGGGAAAAAGTGGAGGGAATAAAATGAATTTGAATATTATGCTATCATGAGTAAGTGCTGTCAGGTGTATGTCAGAGCCTATAGATTATATGGGAGAGTGAAAAAGAGAATGTTTGTCCCCTGTTGTCTATGCTTCATGATTCAGAGCCCTCTGAAGAAGTTTTGAAATGAGTGTAAAATGTGTCAGTTTCAGAATAAATGTTGTAGATAGTAGGTTTGTGGTACATGATTCAAGGAGTAGAGTGTCTGGTTTATTTATTAATGATAAAAAATTAATTGGAACACATGAGGAGTCTGTACTGTCTCGTGCGTGAAGAGGATGTACGTACAGATTACACAAGGAGTGAAAAGGGAAATGTCTGTCCCATACCCACTGTGTACCACAATCTAGAACTCCCTCAAGAGGTGTTGAAATGAGTAAAAAGTGTGAAATTTGTCAATGTCTGAGTAAAGAATGGGTTTCCAATTTGGTTTCAGTTTAGTAGATGGTGGAAGGAGTAGAAGTCTACAATACTTGCTAATGAATCACACCAGTAGAGCCATTTGTTATTAGAAGTAGAAAATAATAGTTTGATTGGAGCTCTCAGGTATTAGGAAAAAGTCGTGTTCTTAGATGTTAAAATATTCAAAGTTGACGCAATTGCATACTATTAAAGTTGAAGGGGTAAGAAGAAAAAAGAGAAGAAAGAAAAAAAAAAAAGGAATGATATTATTGTCTAACTGGGAGACTCAGGGGTGTAGTAACACGTGATATAAAAAAACATAAGAATAACATATGTATTTATTTGAAACAGCGAACCGGATTTGAAAAGAGAGAGGGGGAGAGGGAGAGAAAAGATTGAAAACAATAAGATTTTATATTCGCGGAAGTTAGTTACCAGGGAGATTAGGATAATGCAAAATTGTCAGTTGTCTGAAGATTATGATGAAGTGGGTACAGGATAGGTGGGTATTGTTAGAGGGGATGAGGGAACAGTTATAGTTCTTACAGGAACTGGAAGTTGGGAAAGAAGGTTAATCTCCGACACTAAAAGCAATCAAATCTAATTCAAAGTGTGGGAAAAGTGTGGATAGTAGCAGAAAGGGGGGAATTTGGAAATGTTGATATTATAGAAAATCCCAAGTCTATCGGGAAAATGTGAACTGTGTAGGTAGGTAGATGAGCATGGTTAATTTCTTATATTTTTACTCTGTTATTTGTAATAGGTATAACCATCTATATGGCTATCAGTTGGCTGTCTAGTCTATTCAGTGTATCCTTCCACAATTAAACGATAAAATTTGAAAATAGGCATAAAATTGATTGAAAAGTATGTAAAGAGGTACCCAGGTATAAAGTATTCTGTATTTATCTGTTTATTTAGCTACTTTTATGCATCAAGAGTTTGTTTTCGAGTTGGTTTTTGTCAGTCAGTCCCCTAATGTGTAGTGGGACTTTTATCATTGTTGAAAATTGTGGGAAAATGGACAATAAATGAAACAAGTTAGTTAGAGAGGGAGGGGTAAAGAGAAAGTTTCAGGATATATTTACCAAGGGAATGTAGCAAAAGTATGTTAATTTGTCGAAAAACTGACAGAAAATTGTTTTAAAATGGAATATGTAGCATTTTGATATCGGCATGCGTTCTGTTAATAAGCCTCTGTATATTTAAAAGGTCAGATTATTCGTAAATGGTCGGGAAAATGTGTAGGTAAGGTATGGTGTACACCTGTTTCAGGTGAAAAGGTAGCCAAGTTGAAAAATTATTATTGGATTTCAGTTCGATACAAAGGGGATAATTTTACTATTTTTCGAGTATAATGTGTTCAAATCAAAATTGTACCCCTCTTACCCGTTGTCACCTATGTGTATAGGTTATTCTGTAACCTGATTGTTACATATTTGATACATAGTATGGGGGAAACATGAAAAAGAGAAAGAAATCTTCTTATCAAAAATTTGCTAGGTTGTAGAAAAATAGTCAAAACTGGCAAAAAAAAATGGATAAATCTCAAATATTTAGTGTTTTTCTGTATCACATTATTCTGTTAAGAGAGGAGTAGGTATATATTTACTTGTGTATACCATGTAATAGGCTACCTAGACACCCTTGTTATTTACAAATAGCCAGTCAGCCAGTCAGTTGAGGAGAGAAAAATATTAATAAAGAGAAAATAGGCTCGAATATTGGGTTATCTATACTTATACCTGTAGATTATTATAAAACCTGGATGTTTTGTCTTTGATATACAATTCAGTGAGATGAGTAAACGAAATAGTCAGGTGTATAATATTATGTATCTACCATCTTTGTTGGAAAATGAAAATTAATCGAGTTGATAAATTTAACAATCTCAAAGTAATGTTTGATATAAATGTTGTCATAATGGAATATGGTTGAAAATTAGGATGATCTGTTATCCAAGATATTCAACAAATAATCGCTGCTATACTACAAACCGTGTATTTAGGTTATTGTGTACCAGTTACATAAAAAATACAGTGAGGGTAGAGAAAGAAAATGGAAAGGGTAAGAGATAATATCTACATGTGTGAGGAAATCAACTAAAATCTGATTGGTTTAATTCAAGTAGTACAGAGGTGATGTTCTGAGAGCCAGAAATTTCTAGAAGATCGGAATTCTCAAACTTTGGTGAAGTAATGATTACTTTTTCTTGGAATTAGGTAGGTATTATTTATATTGTATTTATTATCTATTGTGTTGTATAATTACTATATAGACTGGTAGGTCAGGAGAATTGGAATAGAGGTTTCATAAATAATCAGGGAAGGTAGGTATTAATTTGACCGAGAAATGGGTAAAATTAGGGAAAACACTAGATGAATCTGACTAAAAGTGCTCTAAATTTGAATATTTGCTATTTTTTTTGTTAGAGGTGAAACAGATAATGGAGGAGAAGAAGTTGTACCTATGTTACTAGGATAGTATAATGAGTTAAAAAGTTTTGAAAGGGTAGACATATAGTAGAAAAAGAGCAAAGAGTGGCTTCCCCTCCCTGTCTCCCAATGAAGAGAAAATAAACAAAGAAAAAATAGTCAAAATACTGTTGTACACAACGTATATTTACAATAAATACGACATCTTCATCTTATATGTATAGGAATATACCACTTAATCTATTTCATAAGGGCAAATGTAGTACATGCTTAGGTATAAGTATATCATTAGCCTGTTAAATAGTCGCTTCTCTATACAAATCAGACATCTATTTATCTAATCATAAAAATGGTTTCTATGGTGAAACGAGTCGAGAAAACTGGATTTTATAGTCTTGACTGTATTAATTATTTTGGATTTTGCAAAAACTTTCAATTCTGCAAAAATTTGTTGACATATGATGGCATCTAAATTCGCGCATAGAATGTGTACATTATCTAGTTCTGGAAGATGCTCAATTTCTATGCCGTACAAAGAGTCAACATTACCTTCTATGCTCGACTTTTGTAAAAAATAGTTCACAATCCTGGAAAACAGGTATTTTGTATATAGCTGGTATTTGAGAAGCAGTTCCAGTTTCAGGGAAATTACTTCATAATTGGTTATCAGCTCAGTATATGAGGCAGTATCAAAATGAATTATCACGTCATCTTGATCAAATACACCGATGCTGTTTGTTGATTGGTCCAATTTTAGCGAATATTTGCCAATATAAATGACCATATTCAAATTTACAGAAGGTAGTAGGGCTTCTTGTAAATCAGGTCGGCTGTCGGGGTAATCATATCCCCCTCTTCCTGATGCAAGATGCAGCAAATCATAAATATGTTTTCGATGCTTTTTAGCAAATGAAAACCATTGTGTCACTGATAATTCCATTTTCTTCGAACATCCTTCTTTTCCTAAGTTGAATATTTGAAGTACTGGTTGGAAGCTGTTATTCGAGTCTATTCCAATATGGATGAAAAATTTGCTTTTCTTTGCTCCTATGATGTCTGATTGAAGCAACAGTTCCATTGTCACAACTTCACTATTATTAATACGCGCAAGTATGAGTATGTAAAGCACTATTTTGATCAGGTAGCTAAAAGAAACGTCCGACCCAAACCAAGAACTACACAACTATGAAGAAAATTTGGAAATTTCTGGTACCTAATATATAAATATTACTCGTATTTTTCACTCTACCTCTCACCAATCAGATAATTTTTATATTATATTACCTTCTTTTCAGTCTCTGTCTAATTAAAATACGATGTAAAATTAAATTTATGAACATATTTGTAATAAGTATAGGTAAAACTCAGGAAATCCAAATTTTTTGGGTTAAAACCATATTTTTGGGTAAAAATGCCCACTTTTTCCATGTTTCAGTTATATTTAAACCATTTATAGATTAATTCTACTATTCTTATATATTTATGGAATATTTATACTAAATTGCTAAATTAAAAAATATCTCATTTTATCGATTTTTTCACGTTAGGTTCACATTTAAACACACATAGCTACTACGCTTTGCACTGCAAAGCTTAGTAGCTGAACCTAACGTGAAAAAATCGATAAAATGAGATATTTTTTAATTTAGCAATTTAGTATAAATATTCCATAAATATATAAGAATAGTAGAATTAATCTATAAATGGTTTAAATATAACTGAAACATGGAAAAAGTGGGCATTTTTACCCAAAAATATGGTTTTAACCCAAAAAATTTGGATTTCCTGAGTTTTACCTATACTTATTACAAATATGTTCATAAATTTAATTTTACATCGTATTTTAATTAGACAGAGACTGAAAAGAAGGTAATATAATATAAAAATTATCTGATTGGTGAGAGGTAGAGTGAAAAATACGAGTAATATTTATATATTAGGTACCAGAAATTTCCAAATTTTCTTCATAGTTGTGTAGTTCTTGGTTTGGGTCGGACGTTTCTTTTAGCTACCTGATCAAAATAGTGCTTTACATACTCATACTTGCGCGTATTAATAATAGTGAAGTTGTGACAATGGAACTGTTGCTTCAATCAGACATCATAGGAGCAAAGAAAAGCAAATTTTTCATCCATATTGGAATAGACCCGAATAACAGCTTCCAACCAGTACTTCAAATATTCAACTTAGGAAAAGAAGGATGTTCGAAGAAAATGGAATTATCAGTGACACAATGGTTTTCATTTGCTAAAAAGCATCGAAAACATATTTATGATTTGCTGCATCTTGCATCAGGAAGAGGGGGATATGATTACCCCGACAGCCGACCTGATTTACAAGAAGCCCTACTACCTTCTGTAAATTTGAATATGGTCATTTATATTGGCAAATATTCGCTAAAATTGGACCAATCAACAAACAGCATCGGTGTATTTGATCAAGATGACGTGATAATTCATTTTGATACTGCCTCATATACTGAGCTGATAACCAATTATGAAGTAATTTCCCTGAAACTGGAACTGCTTCTCAAATACCAGCTATATACAAAGTACCTGTTTTCCAGGATTGTGAACTATTTTTTACAAAAGTCGAGCATAGAAGGTAATGTTGACTCTTTGTACGGCATAGAAATTGAGCATCTTCCAGAACTAGATAATGTACACATTCTATGCGCGAATTTAGATGCCATCATATGTCAACAAATTTTTGCAGAATTGAAAGTTTTTGCAAAATCCAAAATAATTAATACAGTCAAGACTATAAAATCCAGTTTTCTCGACTCGTTTCACCATAGAAACCATTTTTATGATTAGATAAATAGATGTCTGATTTGTATAGAGAAGCGACTATTTAACAGGCTAATGATATACTTATACCTAAGCATGTACTACATTTGCCCTTATGAAATAGATTAAGTGGTATATTCCTATACATATAAGATGAAGATGTCGTATTTATTGTAAATATACGTTGTGTACAACAGTATTTTGACTATTTTTTCTTTGTTTATTTTCTCTTCATTGGGAGACAGGGAGGGGAAGCCACTCTTTGCTCTTTTTCTACTATATGTCTACCCTTTCAAAACTTTTTAACTCATTATACTATCCTAGTAACATAGGTACAACTTCTTCTCCTCCATTATCTGTTTCACCTCTAACAAAAAAAATAGCAAATATTCAAATTTAGAGCACTTTTAGTCAGATTCATCTAGTGTTTTCCCTAATTTTACCCATTTCTCGGTCAAATTAATACCTACCTTCCCTGATTATTTATGAAACCTCTATTCCAATTCTCCTGACCTACCAGTCTATATAGTAATTATACAACACAATAGATAATAAATACAATATAAATAATACCTACCTAATTCCAAGAAAAAGTAATCATTACTTCACCAAAGTTTGAGAATTCCGATCTTCTAGAAATTTCTGGCTCTCAGAACATCACCTCTGTACTACTTGAATTAAACCAATCAGATTTTAGTTGATTTCCTCACACATGTAGATATTATCTCTTACCCTTTCCATTTTCTTTCTCTACCCTCACTGTATTTTTTATGTAACTGGTACACAATAACCTAAATACACGGTTTGTAGTATAGCAGCGATTATTTGTTGAATATCTTGGATAACAGATCATCCTAATTTTCAACCATATTCCATTATGACAACATTTATATCAAACATTACTTTGAGATTGTTAAATTTATCAACTCGATTAATTTTCATTTTCCAACAAAGATGGTAGATACATAATATTATACACCTGACTATTTCGTTTACTCATCTCACTGAATTGTATATCAAAGACAAAACATCCAGGTTTTATAATAATCTACAGGTATAAGTATAGATAACCCAATATTCGAGCCTATTTTCTCTTTATTAATATTTTTCTCTCCTCAACTGACTGGCTGACTGGCTATTTGTAAATAACAAGGGTGTCTAGGTAGCCTATTACATGGTATACACAAGTAAATATATACCTACTCCTCTCTTAACAGAATAATGTGATACAGAAAAACACTAAATATTTGAGATTTATCCATTTTTTTTTGCCAGTTTTGACTATTTTTCTACAACCTAGCAAATTTTTGATAAGAAGATTTCTTTCTCTTTTTCATGTTTCCCCCATACTATGTATCAAATATGTAACAATCAGGTTACAGAATAACCTATACACATAGGTGACAACGGGTAAGAGGGGTACAATTTTGATTTGAACACATTATACTCGAAAAATAGTAAAATTATCCCCTTTGTATCGAACTGAAATCCAATAATAATTTTTCAACTTGGCTACCTTTTCACCTGAAACAGGTGTACACCATACCTTACCTACACATTTTCCCGACCATTTACGAATAATCTGACCTTTTAAATATACAGAGGCTTATTAACAGAACGCATGCCGATATCAAAATGCTACATATTCCATTTTAAAACAATTTTCTGTCAGTTTTTCGACAAATTAACATACTTTTGCTACATTCCCTTGGTAAATATATCCTGAAACTTTCTCTTTACCCCTCCCTCTCTAACTAACTTGTTTCATTTATTGTCCATTTTCCCACAATTTTCAACAATGATAAAAGTCCCACTACACATTAGGGGACTGACTGACAAAAACCAACTCGAAAACAAACTCTTGATGCATAAAAGTAGCTAAATAAACAGATAAATACAGAATACTTTATACCTGGGTACCTCTTTACATACTTTTCAATCAATTTTATGCCTATTTTCAAATTTTATCGTTTAATTGTGGAAGGATACACTGAATAGACTAGACAGCCAACTGATAGCCATATAGATGGTTATACCTATTACAAATAACAGAGTAAAAATATAAGAAATTAACCATGCTCATCTACCTACCTACACAGTTCACATTTTCCCGATAGACTTGGGATTTTCTATAATATCAACATTTCCAAATTCCCCCCTTTCTGCTACTATCCACACTTTTCCCACACTTTGAATTAGATTTGATTGCTTTTAGTGTCGGAGATTAACCTTCTTTCCCAACTTCCAGTTCCTGTAAGAACTATAACTGTTCCCTCATCCCCTCTAACAATACCCACCTATCCTGTACCCACTTCATCATAATCTTCAGACAACTGACAATTTTGCATTATCCTAATCTCCCTGGTAACTAACTTCCGCGAATATAAAATCTTATTGTTTTCAATCTTTTCTCTCCCTCTCCCCCTCTCTCTTTTCAAATCCGGTTCGCTGTTTCAAATAAATACATATGTTATTCTTATGTTTTTTTATATCACGTGTTACTACACCCCTGAGTCTCCCAGTTAGACAATAATATCATTCCTTTTTTTTTTTTCTTTCTTCTCTTTTTTCTTCTTACCCCTTCAACTTTAATAGTATGCAATTGCGTCAACTTTGAATATTTTAACATCTAAGAACACGACTTTTTCCTAATACCTGAGAGCTCCAATCAAACTATTATTTTCTACTTCTAATAACAAATGGCTCTACTGGTGTGATTCATTAGCAAGTATTGTAGACTTCTACTCCTTCCACCATCTACTAAACTGAAACCAAATTGGAAACCCATTCTTTACTCAGACATTGACAAATTTCACACTTTTTACTCATTTCAACACCTCTTGAGGGAGTTCTAGATTGTGGTACACAGTGGGTATGGGACAGACATTTCCCTTTTCACTCCTTGTGTAATCTGTACGTACATCCTCTTCACGCACGAGACAGTACAGACTCCTCATGTGTTCCAATTAATTTTTTATCATTAATAAATAAACCAGACACTCTACTCCTTGAATCATGTACCACAAACCTACTATCTACAACATTTATTCTGAAACTGACACATTTTACACTCATTTCAAAACTTCTTCAGAGGGCTCTGAATCATGAAGCATAGACAACAGGGGACAAACATTCTCTTTTTCACTCTCCCATATAATCTATAGGCTCTGACATACACCTGACAGCACTTACTCATGATAGCATAATATTCAAATTCATTTTATTCCCTCCACTTTTTCCCGTTTTAGCTACATTTCCCTGTTTTAGCTACATTTCCCACTGGACATTGGCTATACTGGGTATAATTATTAGTAAATAATCCAGACCATCTCCTCCTCAAATCATCTCTCAGACATGAACCAACTCGAAAACCAACAATTTATTCGAAAAATATGGTAATCTAGTCCCTTTACTCCTTGAATCAGCTATCACATAGAAATCAACTCGAATACCAACAATGGATCCAGAAATTAACACATTTCACACACTATTCACTCTTTTCACGCATTTCGAAACTTCTCGAGGGGCTCTGAATTGTGGTACATACGGGCTATTGAACAGACATTCTCTTTTCCCCTCTCCCATATAATCTACAGGCTCTGACATACACCTGGTAGTACAGACTCATGCTAATTTATAATTCAAATTTTTTTTTCTTCTTCACTTTTTCTCGTTTTAGCTATATTTTCCACCAGACACTGGCTATACTGGGTATAATTATTAGTAAATAATCCAGTTATTCTACTCCTCAAAACATCTAACAAACACACAGCCTACAGAATTTATCAACAAATCAACACATTTTACACACATTCCATGTATACTAAGACTTCCCGAGGGGGCTTTAGATCAGGGAACAAACATTGCCCTTTTTTCCCTTTCGTGTGTAATATATACAGTACACACCTGACAGTGCACTTTTGCAATATATTCAAATTCCCTTTTTTTTCTCTTTTTTTTTTTCTACACTTTTTCTCGTTTTATCTATTTTGTCAACAGATATTAACTTTACCAGCTAGAATTAACCAGTTACTCTGTTCCTCAAATCATCTACCGCAGACCGCAATTTACCACAAAAACCGACAATTTATTCAGAAAATATCAAATTTTACCTATTTTTCCACACTTTTTATCATTTTAGTTACAATTTCAATGATAATTAACTCTACTGACTCGAATCAAGGCAAATATTCCAACTTACTATTCTTTGTACTGAGAAATGAGTGATAAATTACCCGAAACACGCATTATTTACATAAATTACATTACCATTAGGTTATAGGGTATTTTCATAATGTACCTACACAGTTTACACGAGATATTAAGTTACTCCTGTTTGTACCATTATTTTATATCAATAACATTCACACACACACACACACACACACACACACACACACATGCACACACAAAATAAACTGTAAATTAACCAAGAGCATCTTTTTTTCTTTGTAACCTTTAGTTGCCTACATATGTTATGAGAATTATAGTGTCACTTTACCATTACTCTATACTTCATATTCCATTTCTGCAACCATTTTCTCCATGATCATGCAGGAATACACGCGTTTTTAGAACATAAACAGATAAAACAACGATTTCTTGAGAGATGGGGAGAGGGAGGGATTGGAACATTTTGTTGGGTATTTAGATTGTGGTGCATACGGGCTATTGAACAGACATTCTCTTTTCCCCTCTCCCATATAATCTACAGGCTCTGACATACACCTGACAATACAGACTCATGCTAATTTATAATTCAAAATTTTTTCCATTCTCACTACCATCTAATACATGCACCTGGGCATACAGATACCCACAAATTCTTAGAACACAAACAGATAAAGCGAGTATTTCTTAGGAAATGGAATGGGAGGGAGCTGGAACATCTTGTTGCGTATGTGAATTATGGTACACAAAGTCGGGGTTCGAATCTCCAGTTTATATCGGGGACTTGCCTATAACTCCAACTATGTTATACTATATTATACTCTTCATATTCGAACAAGAAGTGTTTTCCTCATTTCTACACGACTGGTCAAACTGGGATTAAATGAGAGTTTCAAAAATACCTGAGCATCCACCATATGTATTGGAAAATGTTCAGCGACTCTTATAACCTCCTGTTTACACCAGGGAGTCAGTAGCTTCAGCTACACTATACTACACTTTATACTCGGACATCTAATTTCCTCATATCTACATGACTGGTTGAACTGGGGCTAAATGAGTTTCAAAAAAAAAAAAAAAAAAATCCAAACAACCCCCGATATATGTTGGAAAATATTCAGCGATAAAGATTCGAAGCTAAAAGCGCGCCGCGCCGAATAATGTTTCAATCCAGGCTGGAGATAATTTTCACTTTTTGATAAGACAGATTCGAAAATCTAATAATTTATAACGCGAATTGACACATCCAAACTACATATTATCGTACTATTTCACCTACGGATTGGTAAAGCACAAAGAGAATTAATTAGGATGATGCAATAAACGCAATACGCCATGTATAGATATACTTTTTCTGTACAGCCACCGACGACTCAGTCGTCGCAACGTGCGAAAATATCTTCCTGATAAGAGCGCGACAAGTTCAGACCTGTCTGGAATTTCGATATTTAATAATTTTTTTTGATGACTCATCTAAAGTTTGGTAGGAAAGAAAGACCTGCGAATAATTCATACTCTCCTAATACTTCGATTCGTAAAACGACCACTTTTCGAGTGTTGGTATGATGAGGAGAGGGAGAGGGGGCTGGGTTGTGGTACCTTCGGGACAGAGACGTAGGTAAATATTCCCTTTCTCCCTGTAGCCACCATGTGTTATATATTTCATATTCCAATTATTATATCGAAAATACAGGTTCATCCGCAGAGGAGGGGAGGGGGTTGGGTTGTGGTACTCTCGGACTCAAGATAGGGGGCATAGACAAACCTTCCCTTCCCTTTTTCCCCCTCTCACCATCATGGTTCCTGCAGCCTACCTTTGGCCGTGATATATTCCATATTCCAATTATTATTATACCCGAAAATATAGGTTCAATCACAAGGGAAGGGATGGGAGCTGTAATCTGTGGTTCCCTCAGGGTAGGAGACAAACAGACACTTTTTCACTCTTACCGCCATATGTGTTATATTTCATATTCCAATTATTATTATTATTATTATTATATATATACAAAAAATACAGGCTCCACCATGTGTGGGAAACTGGATTGTGTAGATAATGGGGAGAAGAGGGGTCTGGGGTTATGGCTGACAATTATATACAAAAGTATACTCGCTTCAACCGCGGAGCGTGAAAATCTGAACCGACTCAACAAGGGGGATGAGGAGGAGGAGGGAGGGGCACTCTGAATTGTAGTTGGTAAGTATCCCACACAACCAGTCGATTTCAATCACTAACCTGGACATCTGGATCAAGGGGGGAAGACGAGGGACACTCTGGATTGTAGTTTCCCCGGAGTCTGGGTCGTGAACCTTTTTCTAACCTACCCATTTACCTATACTGACATATCCACGCCGTAAGTATCCCATATACAACACAACTAGTAACCTATACTTTGAGAGAGATGAAAGTTACGAAAATAAATTCTAATCAAGCGTGAGGGAGGGGAGGGGGCAGTAAACGGGTCCACTCTTCATCACACGATAAGTACCTACCCAAGTGCCTATCCATATACGACGCCTGCGTCTACCATTTCCAAGACCAAGAGTCTGATGCAATTTGTATTCCAATTATTAATGTACGCAAAAATACACTCGGTTCAACCATAAGGAGGGGATGGGGCTGTTGATGGATCCACTCTTCATCACACGGTAAGTACCGACCCATATCTATACGACGTATACAATCACCAACGCATCGAGAGAGAATTTCCCTGTACCCACCATCTCACCGCGCCTTCTGTAACCAGCTATACCTATACTATAATACACACACTCGATCAGCTGATTCCAAGGTCAAATTAACCCAAAATTCTCCTCCGAAGAAGAAGACCAAGGTCACGCCTCCCTGTACATTTTAAATGGGACGGGGTCAATGTACTCCCCATTTTTACACTACTGGCGCAGTACCGTCGGTACATGATGCAGTCACGCCAAATTCGGGTCGTGATCTCGTGTACCAGACCCACATCCACAAAGTCACGACTCACGCGATCTTGTGTACCGAACCCACGAATTCATGACCCCAGTAGTATCGAGTACCGGACCCACGAAGTTTGTATTCAGGGTGCAAATTAGGCTTGAAAAGGTGGTCGAAAATGGGTCAAAAAATGAGTCTAGCTCAAATTTGACAACGGATTCGAATTCGTCTCAAAAAATTAAGTAAGTAGCACTAACCATTCTCCAATCTCAATTCAAATTCAAAAATCAGAGTAAAATTATGGTCGTCAGCATTTTTGCTTGCTACCTCATCTAAAAATTCTGCGGGCGCCCATGCATAACACGGCTTAATTAATGAGTTAAATTGAAAAACGTGATAACGATTGGCGACTGCGTACCGAATTTCACTCTTGCGATGCGTCAGATCAATATTGATGAGGTTCTGAAGAAATTCTACGCAGATCAGATTTCATGCATCCAGCAAAGATCTCAAGTCGCTGTTTTGCTAACTTTCAGTTCGGCAACACACTATTACCTGTAATCGGAATAAACAAATTAGTTATAACAAAAACGTAAGATTCTAGGCATATTAGTAATAAAAGTAAGTTTTTCTGGGTGGCCGAATGGATAGCGCGCTGGTCCGTGTTCGAGCCCACGTAGCAACTCGCTACATTTCGAGCAAGGCCGATTTTTCGGCTAGATGAGAAGAAGGCTAAGACAGCCCTAACAGTCTTCCTGAGGAATGCTCGAAAGGCGGATTCCAGGTCTCGGGTTGAGAGTAAATTAGAAAAGAGAAGTTTTAATGATTAATAGATACCATGCGGTGGCCGATCGCAGATCCACAAAGCTATCCTGGAATGACCAATTTTAAATGGTCAATAATTTTACAGTTTTCACTCCCGCACTCCCAACCAGAGCCTGGGTACTTACTGGATCTCATTTTGTCCTCACAATGGGAATCTAGATAATTGAGAAATCGGTACTTGGTACTTGCAGTTTTGAACAATTTGTACTTCTGTTTAATTTTTTCTTATTGATGTTGAAAATAAAAATAACTTTCAAAGGGAACATAAATTTTTCCAAGTCGTGGCGCTATCATCGACTGGGTAAATATTTTCGAAAGCTTTTTTAAGGACGTTATAATAACACCCAAATTTTCCCCTCAAAGAAGACACTAGAGTAACTCTTAAGACTAGCTATGACTTCGATATTTAGTAAGAATCGCTTAGACTCTTCAAATTGGTTTTAAATGTTTAAATTTTTTTGAAATCTGTCTAATACTCGCGAAGCCTGTTCAAGACGCATTTACGACTCTTAATAACTCTTTCAGACTTGATTATTATCCTTTAGAGCATGATCGAGACATTTTAGAACTCTTGATGCTCTTTCCCGCTCGTGTAAAACTAAAACAACAACTCTCCCGGATTCGTTTAAGACTTTAGTATAAGTACTCCGCGGGTCCAGATCCACTGGCTGTACAAGATCGAATCCAAACCTATACAATGATAAGGCATCGAAATCTCTCTAACGCTCCTATAAACGGTTTAAGAATTCGCTCAGACTGTTTCAGACGGTATAACTCTTTCAAATATACTCCAGACTCTACAACGTTTCCAGATATGATCCTCACTTCTCAAGATTTGACCATTATTTATGGAGTCTTTTCCCGACTTCCTCGATGTGTTCAAATCTCGTTTCATGGTGAAGACTATTGGTGTTCCATGTATAAGACCCTTCTAAATTTGAATGAAACTCGATATGTCTCTTCTAGACTTGTTTTACAACTTTTGAGACACTTTTTCGCACTAGTTTAGGAATTTGGGATACCTTGAAACTCTGCAAGATTAGCAGGCTAGCTTGAGACTAAGCCAAACCGCTACTTTTAAACAGTTTTCAATTTCAGTGTTTTCCACTGGGGAGGGCCAATCTCTCCATTGCCTCTCCTATGTATCCACGTCTAGTAGGTAAGAAAAGAATTAGAGAATTACAATGAAAATTAATAAACAAATATAAGAACACACCGAATTTGATTTACGAACAACATCATCTTGTCTTCTGATTTGCACTGGAAAACTTTTCAGGAACATGAATACAGCAAAGGCAATCACGCGAAACTCGTTTCTCAGCATTTTTATCACCTGTATCAAACGTAAATTTAGTAGACGATCTATATTTAAAGCTAAACTTTGAATTGAAGGAAAACCAGACAGATGTGACAAGAAGCCCACATCTGAATGGTTGTTTCTTAACTGCACCAGATCAGTTGCAGCATGATCGACTCCAAATCAGGTTTATCCTCGCTACCTGCGATACCACCTCCTCCCCACCAAACTTTACAACTAACAGAGAAGGACCTTATAATTATCCCACAATAAAATAACGTATCCTACGATAAAAATTAAGTTCTAGTGGAGCTCTTTGAGCTCAGCTTGAAAACAACACCATATACAGCATCAACAAGTCAGAATCTGGCCTACCTTTTCTCACCAATTTCCTCCTCCTGATCCATTGTACATCGTTTTTTACATGCGGAGGTCAAGAACCCAGATCACACTCGAAAGTTGCTGGTCCCTTCCTCCCACCAATGCTCACTAGCGATACATCTAAATTTAATAATTATCCTAGTAATTAGAGAAACTTCTACAGACCGTAACTAATCTTTCAGCAATTGGGTGAGCAGGCATCTTCAATTTTTATTTTTGCCGTTGGTTGAGTACTCTTGGCACTGATTTCAGTTGAACGACCACCGGCAAATTGGAAATTAGTAAACTGGCGCCTTCAGTATTCATTTCTCCAGCTGGTGCTCACATAAATAAGTTGTTTCCGCATCCAATAGAATGAACTTCTGCAAGTAAAAATTCCAAAATTAGAAGAAATCCAAGTGAAACATGATCGGCTCAAAATCAGATCTACTTACTCGCTCCGTGCACAGTGACCCCTTCCCCTCCAACCTTTACTCAAAACACAAACTGACCCTTATATACTCGCGAATGGGTGTTTCAATAATGCTGTTATGAACAGCCACACATATCCTAGTGCTGACTTTGGTCATTAACTAAAAAATAAGCGAGGCCAAAGAAATAAGGACGCTACTGACTATGTTGAACTAAATGTCGTATTTACGGGGAATTGAGTACGCAATTTCATATGCATGTAAGTGATGATGAACTATACAGGATGTACGAACGCGAAACTGTATCGAAGTGGAATAAACGAGAAACTTACAAATGAAAGTTTCTTCTTTATTTTTGAGGTGAGAAAATTTTCTCTCCTCAAAAGAAGGAGCTCGAATGTACCATCAACTTTAGACTCTCAAATGGAAATGTAACAAATAGGATATTGGAAGAGGGATTCCTTGAATCACTGATTTCGAATATCACATCCGATTTTTAATCCGGCTACGATTTGGGCACAAAATTGTAAGTGTCCATGATGGAGCATGAGTTTTCGAGAGAAATGCGAGACGCGACAGAAATAATGAAATTTTCGTGGCAACCGAAGTTAAACTCAGCAACTGGAAAACATATCTGAAAACTTTTTTTTCCAGGATGACAGGTTACGGGAACCCTGCCCTTGGCACGAGTACTCGCGAGAACAAGGTCTAGCCCAAAAATTCCTTACATCATGAGCCTCACTCCAGGTCCGTAGCTAACTGCTTGTGGGTGCCCGGGCATTTTATATTTCAACCAGGGCATTAGTGTGGGTTTTGTTGCCGCGGGCATGGAATGAGAGCGTAAATCCTTAACATGAGGATTTTATCATAGAAAAATGCCGTGAATATAATGTCCCTGCAGTAGTATGGTTTATTGACTATGCAAAAGTTTTCAACTGCGTAAAGTGGAAAGCCCTCATGAGCACGACTATGGAGATGGAAGTACCTAGACACCTGACAGACTTGGTGAAGATACTGTGCAGAAGCAATGAAATGACTGGAGTAAGAATTGCAGGGGAGGAGTCTGGAACGTGCAGAGTAGAACGAGGTGTCAGACTGGGAAGATATCTTGTCACCACAACTCTTCAACATATACTTATATGGAGAACGCTGTGAAAGAGACGCTGAAAAACTGGAGCGGTGGCATCTGAATAGGTGGCCAGGAATTCTCGAACCTACGATATGTCGGAGATACAATTCAGCTGGAAACTTCCTGACAGGGAAATGACGGAGCTGACTGAGCGTGTCAGGAAGATCGGCGAAAAATACGGGCTACTCATAAATTCTTCGAAAACCAAAATTATACTGATCGACCGTGAAGATGTCCTGACCTGACGCTTACCTGCTGACGGATTCTGAAGAAGTATAGAGTCGTTGATATGTAAATCTGGAGTCGATGATTGATGTCAACGGTGGCTTCCTGGCAGGGATAAAAAGAAGAATGGCTATCGGAAAGTCCGCAATGACGAGACTGAAAATCTTCACCGGCAATCACGGATGCGACAGATCTACACGCAGGCCGGGAGACGGCATAGTAACAACTCCAGACCCTCGCTAATCCATGTCAATTCGAACTAGAGAAAAATTACAATAGGTAATTTAATACCTAGCATTATCGTAGCTAAAAAATAAGAATAGCTGGAAGACAAAATTATGTTATGAAATAATAACTTGAAAACGAATTTTAAAATATAAATTTAATCAAGAAGGCAGAGAAGATTGTACAGTAGGATTATGTCTATATACTAGACATAGCCTATACGGCAAGATCAATTACATTTGCTGGTTACCTTCTCCAGCTTATAACACACAGATGGGTCAGACTCGACTGAGAGATCAAAAATGTCTGTAATACTGTAAGAATGAAATCTAAGCCTAAATTTTAATGCATTGGAGCTGTCGGCATCTCTAACCAGCCATTCTTAGTCACTTTGTCACTTTCCAGCAAGGACAACCAAACGGAAGATCTTGCACCACTTAGGTCAACGCCTTTTTCAGTGACTCGGTATATAGTAAGAAATCGTTTAGTTCAGAGACTTTGGTCGCTGAGCTATTTTGATAAAATAATACGGACATAATACTGACGAGCTGCTTTTCAAAAAAACCTAAATCAAAATAGGTGACTCATACTATTGTAGTCACTTTCGAAACGCCAGCTTAAAGCACATTCATTGCTTTAGAACAATCGCAACTTGTTGGTGACCAAGAACGATACATCTAAATTTAATAATTATCCTAGTAATAAGAGAAGCTTCTACATACCGCAAATAATCTTTCAGCAATTGGGTGAGCATGCATCTTCAATTTTGGCTTCTGGCGTTGGTTAGTGTAGCCTTGGCACTGATTCCAGTTGAACGGCCACAGGCAAATTGGAAATTTGTGAACCAGCGCCTTCAGCTTTCATTTCTCAGTAGTTTCCGCATCCAGATGAGCGAACTTCTGCAAATCAAAGTTCCAAAAGTAGAAGAAAACTAAGTGAAGCATGATCGGCTCAAAATCAGATCTACACCTTCATTCCTGCACACTGACCCCCTCCCATCCAACCGTCACCCACACCAGTTACTAACTCTTATAATTACATATCCTAAAATTCGCATGTTCTAAAATAAAATGAAGTTATTTTAGTGGAGTTCATGGGCCCAGCTTGAAAATAAAACTCACTGGGTTTAGGGGTCAGCTGGAAAATAGAACACGTTAGAGCGTTAGCGGATGAAATTCGGCGCGTAAATTCTTGCTCAGCGAAATGTGATACCTAACATGGTTGCAATACCTAATAAATAAACTTCGATAACTAGGTATACTACCACTGTTGTTGACCACATCTTCACCCATTTAAACTTCCATAACATCAGAATAAGGAATCTAGCATGCTTACCAAACTAAAGCAATCTAGGTAAGAAAACGTTTTCTTAAGAGACTTTTGCCACTGAGCTATTCTGACCAAATAGTACTGACGACCTCTGTTTCACAGTGGCCTGGGTCTAAAAAAGTGAACCATTCTGTTGTAGTCACTTTCGAAACGCCAGCCTAGAGCGCATTCATTGCTTTAAAACAATCGCAACTTGTTGGCGACCAGTACCTATACATCTAAATTTTATAAATATCCTAGCAATATAAGAGAAATCTCCACATACCGCAACTAATCTTTCAGCAATTGGCATTCCTTTTTAATTTTTGCATCTTCCGTTGGTGTACCCTTGGTACTGATTCTAGTTGAACGAGCAACGGCAAATGGGAAATTTCTGAACCGGCACCTCCAGCTTCCGCTTCTCCAGCTGATTCTCACATGAATAATTTTTTTTTATTCGGCTTCCAGTTTAGCGGACTTCTGCAAGTCATTCTGATGGAGTTCGTTGGGCCAACACCAAGCAGCATCAACGGCTCCGAATCTGCTTTACCTGTTATGACCAACTTCCTCCTCCTGATTCATGTGTCTACGTAGTTATTTACATGCACTCTTCCAGAGTTCAAGGAGCTAGGAAACTACCCTTTCGGGCATCGCATCAGTGCCGAGGAGAATGGAGTAGGTATACTAATACAAACTATGGAATCAGCGATAAATTCAGGGCGATAATTCCCAAATTGGACTTGGTAATTTTCGTGAGATTAGGAACCAAGCCTAAGCCAATCGAGATAATACATACATAGTACGTACATGCCGACAGCTTAAAACAGCACAGAGAAATCAATAGGTCCTATAAAGGCCAAGGAAAAATACAAAAAGGCTGTAACTCTGGCTAATGAACTGAAAAATGCGCAGAGTAAAAGCAATACCTAAGGTTTCCATGAGAAATACGAGACGCGACAGAAATAATGAGATTCTCGTAGCAACCGACGATAAACTCAGCAACAGGAAAACATATCTGAAAACTTTTTTATCAGCATGACAGGTTACCCTTTCAACTGGAGTCGGGGGTTAATGGACCACATTCTCTCGAGGAGGAAAAAAATATTGACTACGTCCGTTTCCTGCATAAACGACAATCACCAGCAATCACTTCTAAGGTCAGCCAAAGGAGGATCTCCTGAAGTATTCCGCGTTTGCCGAAACCATCCAATGCGAATGTACTCAAAGGAATATCGGGAACGATTCCTACACAGAAAATTCTGAACCTAGGGCTTCCACAGAAGTCATGGCTACTGAGTATCTCTCATCAGGACGCCTCGATTATCCTCAAAATGAACCTAATCACTGATTTAAAACGATTTTCAGAAGACCATCAGTCCCCGAAATTGAGTCAGAAACCAGAAGGATTACATACTCGCGAATGGGCGATTTAAAAATACCGTTACAATCTGTCGCACATATCCTGATGGTTCTGGCAGAACCTCTGGCCATAAACTGGAAACACGCGATGCCAAAGGGATATCACTCCCGGAGAAAGGTGGGGCGGTTTCCTGCATGAAAGACAATCACCAGCAATCACTTCTAAGGTCAGCCAAAGGAGGATCTCCTGAAGTATTCCGCGTTTGCCGAAACCATCCATTGCGAATGTGTCCAGCTATATGCGGCTGGACACCTACTCAAAGGAATATCGGGAACGATTCCTACACAGAAAATTCTGAAGCTAGGGCTTCCACAGAAGTCATGGCTACTGAGTATCTCCCATCAGGACGCCTCGATTATCCTCAAAATGAACCTAATCACCGATTTAAAACGATTTTCAGAAGACCATCAGTCCCGGAATTTGAGTCAGGAACCAGAAGGATTACATACTCGCGAATGGGCGATTTAAAAATGCCGTTACGAACTGTCGCACATATCCTGGTGCTGGCTGTACTTCTGGCCATAAACCGGAAAATAGGCGAGGCCAAAAGGATATAACTCCCGGAGAAAGGCGAGGAGATTGAAGGTTTCTGAAGGAAGTATTACTCTCTGAACATTCCCAAAAAGGTGAAAGAACTCGGCAGCCCAGAAAAAAAGAAAACCACTGTAGTACTAGAAGACAGCTAACACAAAATTATCGTGGAATCCGAAGCTAAACTCAGCGACTAGTAAACATAACTGGAAACTTTTTTCTCAAAATCACCGTTCATACCTACTCCACTAGCTTGAGATAATGGACCCCATTCTCTCGGGGAGGAAGGATATATTGACTATGTCCGTTTCCTGCATGAAAGACAATCACCAGCAATCACTTCTAAGGTCAGCCAAAGGAGGATCTCCTGAAGTATTCCGCGTTTGCCGAAACCATCCAATGCGAATGTGTCCAGCTATATGCGGCTGGACACGTACTCAAAGGAATATCGGGAACGATTCCTACACTGAAGATTCTGAACCTATGGCCTCCACAGAAGTCATGGCTACTAATTATCTCCCATCAGGACGCCTCAATTAGCATGAAAATGGAATGGGCAAGTTCAAAAGTTACAAACTGTCGCACTAATCCTCGTGCTGACTGTACCTCTGGCCATGAACTGGAAAACAGGCGAGGCCGAAAAGATATAGCTCTCAGAGAAAGGCGAGGAGATTGAACCGTTCTGAAGGAAGTGTGATTCTCTGAACATTCCCAAAAAAGTGAAAGAACTCAGCGGCCAATAGAGAAAGAAAACCACTGCCGGACTAGAAGGCAGCTAACATGAAATTATCGTAGAATCCGAAGCTAAACTCAGCGACTAGTAAACATAACTGGGACCTTTTTTCTCAGAATCACCGTTCATACCTACTCCACCAGGTTGAGATAATGGACCCCTTTCTCTCGGGGAGGAAGAATATATTGACTATGTCCGTTTCCTGCATGAAAGACAATCACCAGCAATCACTTCTAAGGTCAGCCAAAGGAGGATCTCCTGAAGTATTCCGCGTTTGCCGAAACCATCCAATGCGAATGTGTCCAGCTATATGCGGCTGGACACGTACTCAAAGGAATATCGGGAACGATTCCTACACTGAAGATTCTGAACCTATGGCCTCCACAGAAGTCATGGCTACTAATTATCTCCCATCAGGACGCCTCAATTAGCATGAAAATGGAATGGGCAAGTTCAAAAGTTACAAACTGTCGCACTAATCCTCGTGCTGACTGTACCTCTGGCCATGAACTGGAAAACAGGCGAGGCCGAAAAGATATAGCTCTCAGAGAAAGGCGAGGAGATTGAACCGTTCTGAAGGAAGTGTGATTCTCTGAACATTCCCAAAAAAGTGAAAGAACTCAGCGGCCAATAGAGAAAGAAAACCACTGCCGGACTAGAAGGCAGCTAACATGAAATTATCGTAGAATCCGAAGCTAAACTCAGCGACTAGTAAACATAACTGGGACCTTTTTTCTCAGAATCACCGTTCATACCTACTCCACCAGGTTGAGATAATGGACCCCTTTCTCTCGGGGAGGAAGAATATATTGACTATGTCCGTTTCCTGCATGAAAGACAATCACCAGCAATCACTTCTAAGGTCAGCCAAAGGAGGATCTCCTGAAGTATTCCGCGTTTGCCGAAACCATCCAATGCGAATGTGTCTAGCTATATGCGGCTGGACACGTACTCAAAGGAATATCGGGAACGATTCCTACACAGAAAACTCTGAACCTAGGGCTTCCACATAAGTCATGGCTACAGATTATCTTCCAACAGGACGCCTCAAAATGAACCTAATCACTGAATTGAAACGATTTTCAGAAGACTGTCAGTCCCGGAAATTGAGTCAGAAACCAGATAGATTACATACTCGCGAATAGGCGATTTAAAATTGCCGTTACGAACTGTCGCACATATCCTGGTGCTGGCTGTACCTCTGGCCATAAACCGGAAAATAGGCGAGGCCAAAGCGATATAACTCCCGGAGAAAGGCGAGGAGATTGAAGGGTTCTGAAGGAAGTAGGACTCTTTGAACATTCTCAACATGTCGAAAGAGTTCTGCGACCGAGAGAGAAAAAAAACCACTGCAGTACTAGAAGACAGCTAACATGAAATTATCGTGGAATCCGAAGCTAAACTCAGCGACTAGTTAACATAACTGGTAACTTTCTTCTCAGATTCACCGTTTACCTACTCCACTAGCTGGAGATAATGGACCACATTCCCTCAGGGAGGAAGAATCTATTGACTATGTCTGTTTCCTGCATGAACGACAATCACCAGCAATCACTTCTAAGGTCAGCCAAAGGAGGATTTCCTGCAGTATTCCGCGTTACGAACTATCGCACATATCCTGGTGCTGACTGTACCTCTGGCCATAAACTGGAAAATAGGTGAGGCCAAAGGGATATAGCTCCCGGAGAAAGGCGAGGAGATTGAAGGGTTTCTGAAGGATGAATGACTCTCGGAACATTCCCAAAAAAAGTGAAAGAGTTCAGCGGGAAATGCGAAACGAGACAGAAATAATGAAATTTTCGGAACAACCGAAGTTAAACTCAGCAACTGGAAAACATATCTGACAACTGTTTTTTTCTCAGTATGACAGGTTAGCCACTCCACCAGTTGAAGAGAACGTACCACATTCTCTTAGGGAGGAAAAAACTATTGACTATGTCCGTTTCCTACATGAAAGACAATCACCAGGAACCTCTACTAAGGCAAGCCAATGGGGGATCTCTTGCAGTATTGCTCATGTGCCGAAACCATCCAATGAGAATGTAGCCAGCTATATACGTATGTATGCTGCTGGAAACACACTCAACGCATAAAATAGAAAAATTCATTGTTAATATTGACTCGGCCATCGTAATAGTAGTGCGTAAGGATGGAGAAAGAACTAAACCTGAAACAAATTAAAAATATAATACGCGTACAAACAGCAAAATACAGGGTGGGTCAAAAGTTGGTATCTGGAAGACCCATTTTCTTAATGCTTTTTATATGATGAAAATGGGTTTCCCCGATACCGACTTTTGGCCTACCTTGTATATGACTTCTTGTGGGTCGGAAGGCACGAAACTCATACTCATTTGTTGATCTCTGTATTCATTTTCCCGCTTTTTTACGTATCAAATTTGAAGCGCTGAAATGCAGAACATGCTAAGTGCCATTTTTGTCGAAATACAGATTTTCTGGGCAAAACATATACTATATCCTCATGCCAATCTACAATGGTCGTTAACAGGAATAGTTCGAGTTCAGAATAACCCCTGAAGAGCCTTTTATAACTCCATACCCTGGTGCGATGTAAAGAATCGCAGTCCTGTAAGAATTAATTTTTGGCACATTGAATGGTTTGCATTCCAGTGTTTCAAAAGGCTAATAAACTCATTTGCTGATCCCTGAGTTCTGTTCCCCCCTCCCCTTTCTTTTACATCTCGCAGATTTATCCTAAGGTTAAAAAAAGATCACTCATTGACAGGAACGGAGACGGGATCTAAAATGTATAATGTGATGCTTAGATACCAAAATCTTGTCTCCAAATCCGCTAAATTCGTTCATGACAATCTCTCAAGCTCAATCTGAAACTTGTAGCATAGAAAAGAGGGAGGCTCTAATGGAAATAATGGCGGAGTACAAATATGGATATTTCGAAATCGCTTCTCACAAATGGGAGAATACTTACTTTTACTCAAAAATCAGAAATTCAAAATTACCTTTCCAATCGCTGCAACAATATCGCGAATGAAATATCTTCTTCAGTAAAGCCCAAGGGCGCATCGAGGGAGTTTTAGTTGATAAATCAGTAGTCCTCAGTCAGAAAATATTCGAAAACAGGCGGTTTGTCCAGACGTTTTTGATTGTTTTTATGATTCGAATCAGTGAAAAAATCTCAAAAACATAGAGGACATCCCGGCTGGAAAAACTTGATCCTCCGACCCCACCTCAACAATCACCCTTCAACCTGATGTCGTCCTTACGCTTTACGTACCTACCATGTTACCGAAAACGATGAGACTGGATCTAACTACTGGTGCAGTGGAATTGAACTTCCTTAATCTGGAATAATCCAGGGGTTTGGACCATCGCCTATACATTTTTAAAGAGAATGATCTATTTGATGACTCAAACGAGACAAGTTCTCAATTCTATAGCTGGGTGTCAATCAATCCTCTTCTGAGTCTCCAAAAGCATCTATCCCTTGTTAGCCAAAATCCCTTCTTCTAGTGTTACTGTCCGCATCTGGCTAGGGTAGCAAAGACTGGCGAGTATAAAATCTGCTTAGGGGATTCAGAACTACGCGGTTTTTCTACACACCAATTTCTTCCCACCAACCATAGAAAAATTTCCTGATATTCACGGATATCAGAACCGGACCACAGTAACAGTGATTATTTGCACAAACACTTCTATACGGTGCTCATGCAAATAATCACCATAACTGATCACACAGCTGAAATAAAACATTAGACGATCGCGATTTTAGGAGCATTCATAACCTATGCAATTATCAATAAATATCTACTTACCAGTAGGATAACTACGGAGAAATATGAAATCACAGTCTTCAAGTAGGTAATGCAAGAAACTTAAACGTAAACATTCACTGAACCCCTTCCAACACTTTCAACAGAAATTCTAAATCACATTCTTCACATAATTCAAACATAAACGGGAACATTCACTAAAACAAGATCTTCACTATTTCAAACAAATTTCACTAGTCGTAATGCGTCGTGCCTCAGTTATTGAATCGCTGTTAAATACTATAAAAAATTGGAATAAACTTACGGACCGGAGCGCTTCAGGTGCCCTACGCGATATGCACAAAAACGATGCGGAAAGGGCCTAACTTATACGATTTTAAAGGCGAACGCGAAACCGGCACAATCGCGAATATGCGAACGAAATGTGATTTAAAAAATCTTTAAGGCGGACACCCAGGGAACGCGAATAACCGCACTTGTTTAACTAAAAAGGGGCCCAAAATAAAAATTTTGAACTCGAAATATTGATAAATTAACGTTCTTTCGATGTGAAAAAATCGTCTGTTGAGATGTACTTTCAATTTCACGTTTTCCTGTCCATGAATGAAATTGAAATAATTTTTCCCGCCAGCGTGATCAACGGCAGCATTTTCCGAATTCTTCATGCCTGAAAACACACGAACTGATTAAAAATATGTACGACTAAAGTAGATTCAGTCCCGTAGCCATGGGGAGGTGTCAAACTGGGGCTGAGCCCCCTCCAAAGGTATCTACAGTCCCCTAGGCATAGATACCATCATTAAATAATTACGCTGAACGAGAAAGAAAGAGGGAATGAAGAGAATTACTATCACAGAAATATTGTAAAATTTGGAATAGAAACTTGGTTAACTAATTCGATACACTTGGGGGGGAGGGCCGGAAAGTAAGGAAGATTTTCAAGGGGAATAAAGTCGATAATTGAGGATTTTTTTTGTAAATCGCGTATATCAGACGACTATTCTATAAACATGAAGGTAAAATTACGGCTCGAGAGAAAATTTTTCGGAGAAACGTGTCTTAAAGGCAAAAAATTGCTCTTTTTTGCACGGGGGCAGAGACGAAACTTGATTTCCAGTTTGTAGAGGGATGGCGGTGGAGGAAGAAAATTTGCCGACCAATATGTTTTGAAAACTAATTTTTCCTATTACAGAACCGTCGATAAGAGGGAATTAAAAATAACCCTTTATGCATGGTGTGGTGTGGTGGGACTTAAGGCGATGCACGCATGCAAATGTGGCCCCTGAGACACCGCACCCCTGGCCCCGGAAACTAGCCTTTCGAGTCTTACGTAACGAGTTAAATTAAAAGACACGCCAACGATTTGCAACTACGTGCCCAATTTCGATCCTGATGCATCAACAGTTCATGAGACTTAGAACAAGTAGATTCTGTGAATACCTGAATTTATGCATCCAACAAAGATCTGAAGTCGCTGTTTTCGTATTTTCGAGGTCGACAACTCAGTGCCACCTGCAATCGTAATAAATTACTTATAAATGAAGATGTATATGATTCTACAAATATTAGTAATAAAGTAAGTATAAATGATCAATAGATACCATGCCATGCAATGGCAGGTCCACGAAGCAATACTAGGAGAAGCAATTCAAAATGGGTAAGCATTTAATAGTTTTCACTCCTCCCACTCCCAACCAGTTCCTGAGTACTGGTATCACTTTTTGTCCTCACAATAGGAATTTAGATGATTGAGAAATAAATAGATTTGAAAAATTTATTTCTAATTGGCGTTAAAAATTGGAATGACTTACAAAGGTTACTTCAGATTTTTTCAAGTGGCCGGATTATCATCTACTGGGTGAACATTTTAAAAAACTTCTTTACGCACATCACAATAACACTCAGTAACTCGTAAGACTAGCTAAGTCTTCAATATTCAGTAAGAATCGCTTAGACTTGTCAGATTAATTTTAAATGATTAAGGTTTTTTGAAACTTGATTAATACTCGCCAAGCCTGTTCAAAACGCACTTCCGTCTCTTAAACTCTTCCAGACTTGATGATTATCCTTCAGAGCATGATCAAGACTTTTTAGAATTCTTGATGTTTTTTCCAACCCGTGTAAGAGTCTGTAAAACGATCTCTCCCGAATTTTTTCACGACTTTACAATGCGCCTATTCCAGTTCCACTGGCTCTTCATGACCGAATCAAAACCTAAAAAAATAAGGCATTAAATTCTCTCTAACGCTCCTCTAGACTGTCGCTAAGACTGCTTAAGAGTGTATAACACTTTCAAAGTTATTCCAGGATATTTACAACTCTTCCAGATTTGATAATGACTCTTTAAATTTGACCAAAACTTATTCAGACTCCTTCCGACTCTTTCAATGTTTTCAAGGCGCGTTCAAAAGGTTCAGAGTCTTGGAAATTTATGTACGACCCATCTACATTTGAATGAAACTCTACATAAGATTTGTTTAAAACTTGGAGAAATTTTTCCGCATCGATCTAGGAATTTGGGATACCTTAAAACTATGGAAGACTAGAAGGCTAGTTTGAGACTAAGTGCGACAGCTATTCTCTGAGAGTTATATTGGAAATTAATAAACACGTATAAGAACAAACCGAATTTGATTTACGAACAGATTCATTTTGTCTTCCGATTGGCACTGGAAAACTTTTCAGGAACATGAATACAGCAGAGGCAATCACGCAAAACTCGTTTCTCAGCATTTCTATCACCTGTATCAAACGTAACTTTAGTATACGATTTATATTTAAAATAAATTAAAATTAGAGGGACTTCGAGTTTAAGGAAAAACAAACAGATGTGGCAAAAAAACCCACTTCTGAATGGTTGTTTCTTGACGTCACCAGATCAGCTGGAGCATAATCGGCTCAAAATCGGATTCACCCACGCTACCTGCAGTACAACCTCCTCCCCTCCAAACTTCACACCTAACAGAAAAGGACCTTATAATTATCCTACAATAAATTATCGTATCCCAATATAGAAATTATGTTCTGATGGAACTTCTTGGATCCAGCTTGAAAACAACATCACGCCGCATCAACGTCTCCGAGTTTGATCTAACTTTTCTTACCAATTACCCCCACCCCCTGATCTACTGTATGTCGTTTTTTATATGCGTTGTTCAAGAACCAGATCACACGCGGAAGCTACTAGGCCCTTCCTCCCACCCATACCCAATAGCGATACATCTAAATTTAGTAAATATCCTAGTAATAAGAGAAATTTTTACTAACCGCAACGAATCTTCCAGCACTTGAAGCTCAGGTAACTACAATTTTTGGTTCTGCCGTTGCGGCCGGTCGCGCTGCCTCTTCTTCGCTCATTCGCTCACATACCGCGTGAGACTTTGTTTGCTCCAGCCCTTGCACTACGAGCGAGCTCCGCCGAATGGGATCCGCGGCCGCAGCAACAACAGCAACTCCAACTCATCCATCTTTCAGCAATTGGAGTTCATGAATCTACAATTTTTGGTTCTGCCGTTGGTAAGTGAACCCTTGTTGTGTGGTGGGACGTATGGCGATGCACGCATGCCAAAGTGGTCCCTATGACACCGCACCCCCAGCACCGGAACCTACCTTTTCGGGCATCGCAACAGTGCCGAGAGGAACGCACTGGGGCCGGGCCCGAGTCTTCATTTCTCCGTGCCGGAAGGGTGCGCGCGTCCTGCCAGGGCCACCATGGGGTTCCCTACTGATTCAGGTCCGCAGTCCTTGAGCGCTCGTCTGGAATTCAGGTCCACCACGGCCGGACGCACTGTTTCTTCTTCGCTCATTCGCTCACCCATCACGTGAAACTTTTTCTGCTCCGGCCTTGGCAATACGGGCGAGCTTCACCAAATGGGATCCGCCGTCGCAGCAATAGCAGCAGCAGCAACTCCACCTCATCCGTCAGCCCTCTGCCTTCATCTTCTTCCACATGATGGCCGAAATGAAAGCTGACACCGGGTTCCAACAGCTTCGACTCCACATCATCTCTGAGACCAGGGTACCCGGCGCAAGACTGTCGATCACGCCGTCACCGGGATCGATCGGTACCGCCTCGCGTCTCTCCTGCTCCGAGGCATCGCACTCGCGAATAGCATGTGCCATGGCGCATCTTCCCCTCCTCTTCTGCAGTGCGTCACTCGGGGCTATCCCCATCCGGTGCAGGTACGTGCCGAACGACACCTGTGACCGCTCAACACCTGGGTCAGGTGGAAGTTCAGACTCCCGTGCTTCCTACCCGTCCACAGGTCGTGCTCACGAATCAGCACTCGGTTTCCATTCGCCTTTGGAAGAACGGGCGAGCCTGTCTTTTCATTTCTGAAGCGGGGTCAGCTGAGTACCACGCTTCATCCGGCGTGCCCCCTTTCGTGAAAACAAGCAAGGCAAAATGAATACGGCTTCGAAGAAAAAGGCGGGACGCGACATACATAATGAAACTATCGTTTTTTGTTTTTTTTCATTCAAATTTATTGACGCCTCTGTACTCGTACATTTACATCGCTTTTTCAAAGGGCGATGTTCTCAAGGCGAGCGAACTTCTGTAGGTTAGAGTTGGAGGCCGTGCCCCGTAGTATCAGTCCATTTGTCCAAATTGGTTTCACCGTGATTAAGTAAACTAGTCGTTTAAGGTGAAGGCTGATCGGGGAGCGTGAGTTGAGTATCCAGTAAAGGCTTCGCTGGCGGGCCTTAGCCTGCACTATTTTGGTATCAATATGCGCAGTCCAGTTGAGTTTTGCATCGAAAGTGAGGCCTAAATATTTGGCTGACGGATGTAGCGGGATAAATTCGGAGCCGTAAGGGACTGGGAGGTAGCGAAAGTTGCGTTTCAGAGTGAAGATGGCATGCTTGGACTTGGAGGTGTTGATGGCAATTCTCCATTTACGTGACCATTTGCATAATCGGATGAGGCTGAGTTGAAGTTTTTGGTTAGCTATAGATAGGTCGGCTGCTGTGGAAAGGGTAGTTGTGTCGTCAGCAAACGTTGCCATAGAGGTGCCAATGGTGGTTGGTGCATCGGCGACGTAGATAAGGTACAAGAGCGGTGATAGTACGCTGGGTAGCCAGGGAGAGAATTCGCCACTGTGTGTCACTCGGAAAGTTCTGTTAGTTAGGAAGGTTTTGACAGTATCAGCTAAGTTTTTAGGTAATACGCTACGTAGTTTACTATTCAGTCCTGCGTTCCATACACGGTCGAAGACGTTGGCGACATCAAGGAAGACGGCTGAACAAAATTCCTTCCGCTTTCGTGCTAGGGCAATTCGGATTTTTGTCGCGACATTGTGAGCATGTTCTATTGTTGCGTGCCTACGGCGGAAACCAAACTGGTAGTCGGGGATGATCTCTTTTTCAGTCAGGATCGGTAATTTGGCAGACTGAAGTAGCTTCTCGTATACTTTCCCGAGAATAGGGAGCAGCAAGATGGGGCGGTACGATGCTGGGTCGTGAGCTGATTTACCCGGTTTGAGCGCTGGTAGTCCATTGGCCTGGGTGATTTTTGAGAGGAGCGACGTGTTGTTTCGGGTGCTTAGTCAGCTTCAGTGCTCTTCAGAGTGACTTGTCGTTGTTTAGAGATGGCGAGAGTTCAGCGAGGAAACGATTGAAGGACTGATCTCTAAAATCGTGTAGTTTCGCCTTCAGTTGTTTGACGATGGAGTTCAGATTGGTTTTGTCTGGGGGGAAGCGTGTAGACTGCCATGGTCGTCGTGCTTTACGCTTCTCTAGAATCAGGTCCCGAATGAGTAGCGGAAATGTTGGTTGGTTGTACTCGGTGCGTTTTGGTGGTGTAGCTTCCCTAGCAGCTGATTGTAACACCTCGGTGAATTTTTGGACTTCAGCAGTGAGATCAGGTACTGATTTTAGTAGCACTCGAAGGTTTATCTTGTCTCCGAAAAAGTTTCTGAATAGGTCCCAGTCTGTGCAAGTCGAGGTCAGTGAGTTACTTTTCGCTTTCAGTGAGGCACGATCGTTGAGCGAGAGGAGTACAGGAAGGTGGTCAGAGCTAAGCTCTTCAAGCGTGACGACTTCAGCTTTGTGTAATGGGACACCTCGTAGAATAAAGAAGTCCAAGACATATGGTTTTTTATACTGGTCGGTTGGCCAGTCGGTAGGAGTTCGGGTTGAAGGGTGTTGGCCCTGAGTTGGTGGATGGCTGTGAGGAGTTCAGGACCGCGTGGCGTAGTGATACGCGAGGCTCAGAAAGTCTTCTTGGCATTGAAGTCTCCTCCGAAAATGCAGGAAGGTCCAGCGTTATGGATGATGGAGTGAAAAGTTTGAGCGCTTACCTTATGATTAGGCGAACAGTAGATAGCCATCACGTTGACTGTTTGGGAGGTGAGGTTCATTCGTACAGCTCTAGTTTGAACTCCAATAGAATTAGTAGGTTGTAGTGCGTGATGAGTGATACTTGACTTGATGATTACAGCAGAACCACCTCTAGCACGATTGCTAGGGTGTGGAGTGGAAAGAAGGGTATATCCACGAAGTCGGATGCTGTCAGTGGACTTGAGGTGGGTTTCGCTGATTAATGCCACATTGATTTCGTTGGTGATGAGAAAGTGTTCGAGTTCATTATGGTGTTGAAGTAAGCCGTTGGCATGCCACGTAATTATTTTCGAACATGAAGTCATTTCGGGGGCTTTTTACGTGCGGTGGTGGCAAGTTGCGAGAGTGTTTTCTTCGGTGGCGGTGGTTTCGGAGTGACTGGAGCTTGATATGGTTTCTCCAGCTTTGCAAGACGGGTAGTGAAGTCAGATCGGAAGGTTTCGAAGTTGGATGTTAGAGTTGCCAGGCTTGAAGCGATGGAGGCCAGGTTGGTTGCGGTGTCCAGTGCGATAGGCGCAGGAGTTGGAGAGCCTTGAGAACCCCGTACGGTCGGATGATTTGGGGGTGAATGTTGATGCGTTTAGAGTCGACGGATTGGAATTTTGGCCGCTGGTTGCGTTGGCGTACGTTTCACTCTCCGTTGCCTTAGAATGGGAGTTGATGGCCTTGACCTGGCGAATTCTCTCGACAGCGCTGATTTGCTTAGGGAAACGTTTTTCATAAGCCGCTGTGTACGCTGGACAGCCTTTGTAGTTCGCTGTATATTCTCCATTGCAGTTTGCACACTTTGACTTGCGCTAGGCAGGGAGGGGACATTTATTGGATCCATGAGCCCTAGCACATATGACGCATCTTACTTTCTTTCGACAGAGGTTTCGAGTGTGACCGAATTCCTGGCAGTTGAGACATTGTGGTACGCTGTATCGTGTTTCGTGAGGAGGTTCAACTTTGATACGTTGGTTGTCAATGAATTTGATGTTAAATACCGCGTCGTTATTTGTACTGGGAAGTAGGTCTACGTAGAATAATGGAGCCGGTGATAAGGTTTTCTGCCGGCTGTTTGGATCGAGTGATTTCTTCAGTAGGACGTTGCTGATTTGTTTGGCCGTGTGTCCTTGCGTAGCCAGGTCTTCGGCGATGATTTTCGTATTAGTTTGGGGGTGGAGTCCACGGATGACCACTCTAAATAGCTTTTCAGAACGAAGTTGATGAGTATGGAATTTTACGTTGTTTTGAATGAGAATTTCTCTGACCTGTTTAGAAGTGTCCTCGTTTTTCGTGTGGATCTTGACTGTTTGGTTGCTAAGTGTTGTCAAGGTAGGCTTGTCACCTTGAAATTTCTTGGTCAGGCCTACCATGATTTCTCTTGCTTGCTCAGCCTTGAAAACGAGTGGCGGAGGTTTGTACACTGGAGGATCTGGGTCAGAGAATGAGATATCGTTCGCACTGTTGTCGGCGGAGTCGTTACAACGTTGTCGCTTTCTGGCAGAGGGGTTGTTCAGCTTGAGATCAAGTGCTGGTTGAGGTGTTGGCTGGGATGAGAGAGCCTGAAGTGGAGGAACGCTTTCGGAGGACGGGGCTGCGTGACCTGATGCAACTAGGAGCTTGTTGAGGTCTTCAATCGTGTTCTGCTGCGAATCGATTTTCGAATTAAGTGCAGCGAAGACTGGCTTTTTCGTTGACGTCCTCTTCAATGAGAGATGCGGAAGGATGCTGAGTTGAGGACGAAATTGCCTCAGAATTCGGTCCGAGAAGTCGAGAAGTCTAGCTTTTCGTTGATACGCGCAAAATAGGAATACACGCACCAAAATTCATGGACAGATAACAGAGAAAAGAGAGCAGCGAACGATACTGATTACCCGTGAACGCTGCGAGTGCTAAGCACGAACTGATGAAACTATTATGGCAAACAAAGTTAAACTCTGCAACTGGAAAACATATCTGAAGTGTCCCACTTGAAAGACGATCACGAGCAATCACTTGTAAGGTCAGCCAAAGAAGGATCTCCTGAAGTATTCCGCATTGGCCGAAACCATCCAATGCGAATGTGGCCAGCTATATGCGGCTGGAAACGTACTCAAAGGAATATCGGGAACGATTCCTACACAGAAAATTCTGAACCTAGGGCTTCCACAGAAGTCCTGGCTACTGATTATCTCCCAACAGGACGCCTCAAAATGAACTGAATCACTGAATTAAAACGGTCAGTCCCGGAAATTGAGTCAGAAACCAGATAGATTACATACTCGCGAATGGGCGATTTAAAAATGCCGTTACGAACTGTCGCACATATCCTGGTGCTGGCTGTGCCTCTGGCCATAAACTGGAAAATGGGCGAGGTCAAAGGGATATAGCTCCCGGGGAAAAGCGAGGAGATTGAAGAGTTCTGAAGGACGAATGACTCTCGGAGCATTCTCCAAATGGTGAAAGAATTCAGCGGCCGAGAGAGAAAGAAAACCACTGCAGTACCAGAAGACAGCTATCATGAAATTCTCGTGGAATCCGAAGCTAAACTCGGCGACTAGTAAACATAACTGGAAACTTTTTTCTCAGAATCACCGTTTACCTACTCCTCCAGCTGAAGATAATGGACCACATTCTTTCACGGAGGAAGGAAATATCGACAATGTCCGTTTCATACATGAAAGACAATCACCAGCAATCCCTTCTAAGGTCAGCCAAAGGAGGATCTCCTGCAGTATTCCGCGTTTGCCGAAACCATCCAACGCGTATGTGGCCAGCTATATGCGGCTGGAAACGTACTCAAAGGAATATCGGGAACGATTCCTACACAGAAAATTCTGAACCTAGAGCTTCCACAGAAGTTATGGCTACTGATTGTCTCCCATCAAGACGCCTCAATTCGCTTCAAAATTAAACTAATTTTCAGACGTGAGTCAAAAACCAGATAGATTAAAAACATAGTCGCGAATGGGCGATTTAAAAATGCAGTTAGGAACTGTCACCCATATCCTGGTGCTGACTGTACCTTTGCCCATAAATTTGAAAACAGGCGAGGCCAAAGGGAAAAATAGCTCCCGGAGAAAGACAAGGAGATTGAAGGGTTCTGAAGGAAGCATGCCTCTCTGAACTTTCCCAAAAAGGTGGAAGAATTCAGCGGCCGAGAGAGACAGAAACCCATTGCAGTATTGGAAGACAGATAACATGGAGTTATCGTGGAGTCCGATGAAGCTAAACTCAGCGACTAGTAAACATAACTGGAAACTTTTTCCAGGATGACAGGTTACCTTCTCCAGCGGAGATTGGAGATGATGGACCGGATATTCTCAGGAAAGAAATATAGAGCATGCCCGATTCCTACATGAAATACAATCACCAGCAACTTCTCCTGAGGTCAGCCAAAGGGGGATCTACTCCCTGAGCGCTCGCCTGGAATTCAGGTCCCCCACAGCCGGATACGCTGTCTCTTCACTCTCAGCTACAGCCCTAGCCTACGGGCGAGCTCTCGACCACGGTGTCTCCATCTTCTTCCGCATGATGGCCGAAACGAAGACCGACACCTGGTTCTATCCGCCTCGACTCTTCAGTATGGCGGTTTGTCCAGACGTTTTTGCTTGTTTTTATGATTCGAATCAGTAAGAAAATCTCAAAAGAATAGAAGACTTCCCGGCCGGAAAAATTTGATCCTCCGTTCCCACCACAACAATCACCCTTCGCCCGGATTTAGTCCCTATGCCTTACATTTTAGTCAAGTTACCGAAAACGGTGAGACTGGATCGGACTATTGGTGTAATGGATTAGACTCTTATAATCTCGAGTAATCCAGAGAATTTGACCATCGCCTGTAAATTTTTAAAGGGAGCGATCTATTTGATCACTCAAACGGGACAAGTTCTCAACTCTGTTGCTGGGTGGAAATCATTTCAATTCTGAGTCCCAAAAGTCTCTATCCCTTCTTCTAGTGTTACTCTCCGCATCTGGCTAGGGTAGCAAAGACTGGCGAGTATAAAATCTGCTCAGGGGATTCAAAACTACATGGATTTTCTACACACCAATTTCTTTGCACCAACTATAGAAAAATTTGCCTGATATTCACGGATATCAGAACCGGACTGCAATTATAGTGATTATTTGCACAAACACTTCTATAAGTTTCTCATGTAAATAGTCACCATAACTGTTCACACAGCTGAAATAAAACATTAAGACAATCGCCATTTTATGAATATTCATACCCTATGCAACTATCAGTAAACATCTACTTACTAGGAGGATAACTGCGGAGAAATATGAAATCACAGTCTTCAAGTAGGTAATGCAAGAAACTTAAACGTAAACATTCACTGAACCCCTTCCAACACTTTCAACAGAAATTCTAAATCACATTCTTCACATAATTTAAACATAAACGGGAACATTCACTAAAACAAGATCTTCACAATTTCAAACAAATTTCACTAGTCGTAAAGCGTCGTGCCTCAGTTATTGAACCGCTGTTAAATACTATCAATAAAAAACTGGAAAAAAACTCACCGACCGGAGCGCTTGAGGTGTCCTACGCGAACTTCACAAAAACGATGCGGAAAGGGCCTAACTTATACGATTTTAAAAGCGAACGCGAAACCGGCAAAGTCACGAATAAGTAGGCAAACGAAATTCGATTTAAAAAATCTTCAAGGCAGACACCCAGGAAACGCGAGCGATCGCACGTCTTTAACAAAAAGGAAAACACGTGAGATTGAAAGACCTACATAATTCCAATTTCTATGAAAACTCATTTCAAAAAGGTATTTTCAATTATACCACCCTTCTAAGGAACAGGCACACATGATTCCGGGGAAGGTAAGTTACTACCAAAAACATGACTCCGCGAAAGATCCTAAAGATGAAGAGTAACCGCCCCTACATGCTGGAGCAGCCGAAGGGTGCACTTTCTACATTGCACCGCATTGCTGCGCCTTCTCCATGACAGTCATTTCCTGCCCACGCCCCAACCAACGTAATTTTTGTCAATGAAATAAAATGTTGATCTCGAAATATTGATAACTTTACGTTCTTTCGATGTGAGACATATCGAATTTGAAGAGGTAGGTACTTCCAATTCCACGTTTTCCTACCCATGAGAAAAATTAATATAAGTTTTCCCGCCAATATCACCAACAGCAGTATTTCTCGAATTCTTGATGCCTGAAAATACACAAATTGATTAAAAATATGTACGACTAAATTAGATTAGGTGTATATAATAAATTCTCTAGTTGTTTGGCGCTGTAGTCAGTCTTGTAAACTATCTCTTGTGTCAGGGGTGGGGGCAAAGAACATTTATGAACATTATCAGATACCCGGGGTGGAGAAATGCAACAACAGGTTTTTTCGCTATGAAGAATTATTTTCAGTAACTCATAAGTCTAGCTAAGATTTCAATATTCAGTGAGAATCCCATAGACTTGTCAGATAAGCTTTTTTGAAACCTTTTTAATAGTCACCCAATCTGGTCAAAACGCACTTACGACTCTTAATAACTCTTGATTATTATCCTGACTTTTTAGAACTCTTGATGCCTTTTCAAGCTTGAACTCTGTACAACTACGTAACGTTTCCAGATTGGATTACGACTTCACAGTGCACCTGTTCCAGATCCACTGGCTACGTTCAAGATCGAATCAAGACCAACAAAAATAAGGCATTAAATTCTCTCGAATGCTTCTCTAAACTGTTGAAGATTCGTTTGACTGATGAAGACTGTATAACTCTTTCAAATTCGCTCCTCTTCGTGATTTTTTGTTATGACCCTTTAAGTTTTGACTAAAACTGATTGAGATATTTTACGAATTTTTCAATATGTTCAAGTCTCGTTTAGAAGGTTAAGAGTTTCGGAGATTTATGTAAGACCCTCCTAAATTTGAATTCAACTCAATACCACTCTTCCAGACTTGTTTATAGCTTGTGAGCAATTTTTTCACACCAGCTGTGGAATTTTTTGGGAAGCCTTTAAAGCAGGCTCGTTTAGACTATGTCAGACTGCTATTGTCTGAGAATTACATTGGAAATTAATAAAGAAACATGAGAACAAACCGAATCTGATTTACGAACAATAGCATCTTGTCTTCCGAATTCCACTGGAAAGCTTTTCAGGAACATGAACACAACAGCATTAATCACGCGGAATTCGTTCCTCAGCATTTATATCACCTGTATCATACGTAACCTTATAGTATACAATTTATATTTACAGCTAAAATTAGAGAAACTTTTTGAATTTAAGGAAAAACAAACAGATGTGGCAAAAAAACCCACTTCTGAATGGTTGTTTCTTGACGTCACCAGATCAGCTGGAGCATAATCGGCTCAAAATCGGATTCACCCACGCTACCTGCAGTACAACCTCCTCCCCTCCAAACTTCACACCTAACAGAAAAGGACCTTATAATTATCCTACAATAAATTATCGTATCCCGAGATAGAAATTATGTTCTGGTCGGGTTCCTTGGACCCACCTTGAATCCAATACCAGGCCGCATCAAGGACTCCGAGTCTGGTCCACCGTTTCTTAACAATTTTCTCCTCCGGACCTGTTGTATGTTGTATTTTACACGCACCGTTCAAGGACCCAGATCACACTCGGAAGCTGCTAGGCCCTTCCGCCCACCAATACCCAATAGCGATACAACTAAATTTAATCAATATCGTAGCAACAAGAGAAACGTTTACTAACCGCACTACACTTTTTGGTTCTGCCATTAGTTAGTGTACCCTTGGAACTGATGCCAGGAGGACGACCATCGGCAAATTGGAAATTTGTACACCGGCGCCTTCAGCTTCTGTTTCTGCAGTTGCATCGCACATATCAGTTGTTTCCGCATTCAGCTGAACGAACATCTGCAAATCAAACCAAGTGGAGCCTGATCGGCTCAAAAGCAGGGCTACACCCATGCTCCCTGCACAGTGCTCCCACCCCTCCAACCATTACTCACAACAGAAACTTACCCTTTTATAATAATTATCCTACAATTGGTAGACCTTTCCTCCCACCTACATCCCTTAGTCGCCTCTTACGACACGCAGGCTTGCAGTTTGCACATGCAGGCATGCGGTTGGCGTATTCTGCTCCCCGCCAACAGGGAGTGCTTTCCACCCCCACTCCCTGCTCAGCAAAATATGATACCTACATAGTTGTGATATGTTATACACAAATTTTATTAACTAGGTAGACATGCATGCTTACCATACTGAAGGAATATGGATTAGAAAACTGTCATCTAGTGTTCTGACACACGTACCTATGTTTCTAACAGTCCCTAAAAAAGGTCAAATATAAATAGCATGGCATCTTTGATTTTTGAGAAGGATTCATTCTTCACTTCTGTTCTGTACTTCTGGGAATCGTGCGATTGTTCAATTAAACATAACTTTTTGCAGCCCTAATACGGCAGAGTTTTGCAGGCTGGAAAAAGTGCAAAACGATGGAGGGGAAACGGAAGGATGCGAAAATGCAAATACAATAAAATAACATTCGCTGAGAAAAATTTTAAAAAATAGACTCGAACATGACGTGGGTATACCAATTCAAACTATATAGAATCAGTGATAAAGTCAGAGCGATAATTCCAAAATTGGACATGGTATTTTTCGTGAAAGTAGAAACCAAGCCTAAGTAAATCGTGATAAGACATACATACACTCCGGCCAATGAACTGAAAAATGCGCAAGGCAAAGGAATAAAGCTCCCAAGAGACATGCGGGACGCAACAGAAATAATGAAATTCTCGTAGCTACCGAAGTTTTAGAATGGCAGGTTACCTACACCACCAGCTGGAGATAATGGACCACACTCTCTCAGGGAGAAAGAAAATTTTGGAATTTGATGTCCGTTTCCTGCATGAAAGACAATCACTACCAGTCACATCTAAGGTCAGCCAAAGGAGAATCTCCTGCAGTATTCCGCGTTAGCCGAAACCATCCAATGCGTATGAGGCCAGCTATATGCGGCTGGACATGTACTCAAAGGAATATCGGGAACGATTCCTACACAGAAAATCCTTAATCTAGGACTTCCACAGGGGTAACGGCTACTGATTATTTCACATCAGGATACCTCAATTAGCCTCAAAATAAAACTAACCACCGAATTAAAATAAGTACCAGAAGACTGTCAGCCCCCCGGAGATCGAGTCGGAAACCAGATATATTACAAACTCACGGATAGGCGAATTAAAAATGCAGTTACGAATTGTCGCACACATTCTGGTGCTGACTGTACCTCTGGCCATAAACTGGAAATTAGGCGAGGCCAAAAGGATATGGCTTCCGAAGAAGAGCGAAGAAGTTGAAGCTAGAACTCTGAAGGAAGCATGACTCTTTGAATATTCCCAAAAAGGTGAAAGAGCTCAGCGGCGTAGAAAGAAAGAAAACCAGCGAGATAACATGAAATCATCGTGTAATCCGAAGTTCAAATCAGCGACTGGTAAACATATCTGGAAATTTTTTCCGGGATGATAGGTTACCTACTTCAAAAGAGACTGGATATGAAGGACCGAATATTCTCAGGGAAGAAATATAGACCATTCCCGATTCCTTGATAAGAGACAATCACCAGCAGTCTCTACTGAGGCCAGCCAAAGGAGGATCTCCTGCAGTATTCCGCGTTTGCCGAAACCATCCAATGCGTATGTGGCCAGCCATGTGCGGCTGGAAACGTACTCAAAGGAATATCGGGAACGATTCCTACACAGAAAATTCTGAACCTAGGGCTTCCACAGAAGTTATGGCTACTGATTATCTCCCATCCGAGCGCCTCAATTAGCCTCGAAATGGAACTAATCACCGAATTAAACCGAATTTCAGAAGACTGTCGTGCCGGAAATTGAGTCAGATACCAGATAGATTACATACTCCCAAATGGGCAATATAAAAATGCCGTTAAGAACTGTCGCACAGATCCTAGTACTGGCTGTACCTCTGGCCATCAACTGGGGAAACAGGCGAAGCCAAAGGGATATAACTCTCCGAGAAAGGCAAGGAGATTGAAGGTTTCTGCAGGAAGTATGACTCATGACTCTGTGAACATTCTCAAAAATGTGGAAGAGTTCAGCAGCTGAGAGAGAAAGAAAACCATTGCAGTACTATACAAGTCAGATAACATGAAATTATCGTGGAATTCGAATCTAAACTGTGCGACTAGTTAACATAACTGGAAACTTGATTTCTTAGAACCACAGTGTACCTACTCCACCAGCTGGAGATAATGGACCACAATCACTCAGGGAGGAAAAAAAAATTGACTATGTCCGTTTCCTGCATGAACGACAATCACCAGCAATCACTTCTAATGTCAGCCAAAGGAGAATCTTCTGAAGTATTCCGCGTTTGCCGAAACCATCCAATGCGAATGCGGCCAGCTATATGCGGCTGGACACGTACTCAAAGGAATATCGGGAACGATTCCTACACCGAAAATTCTGAACCTAGGGCTTCCGCAGAAGTCATGGCTACTGATTACCTCCCATCAGGGCGTCTCAATTAGCCTAAAAATGAAACTAATCACCGAATTAAACCGATTTTCATAAGACTGTCAGCCCCAGAGATCGAGTCGGAAACCAGATAGATGACATACTAAAAATAAACATGGTAGATAATCTAAAATTAAACTACAAGTATGGTTGGGTGGGGCATCATCGACCAGAAGTGCTTAAGCAACGTGGATTATAGGTACCAGTAATACTAGGCAATGTTGGGTATAATTTTGAATTTATCGTCATTATGTTGGCCAAAAGGGGTGGATACCATATTTCTAGAGCCCCTGGATCCGCCAAAAGGGGCGATGCAATTAGGTATTTATGAGAAGATACGTATAATATCTGCTAGGGTCCCCCTCCCCCCCATTTCCAAAGGAGACTATCCAATGGTTTTACACCTAAAATTGGTTCACTGAACATCGTAGTGATTATTCACACAAGCACTTTTGTAAGGTGTTCATGCAAAAAATCACCGCAGACAGTTCACCATCTGAAATAGTAAAAGCATGAAACAGCATAATGATAGGTATTGAATGTAAGTTACTAATTATTAAGTAACTTATAACTAGATATCAATAAGTAAGTATATCGTATCAACTCCCTTTCAGAATATGTTGAGGTAGGTAGTCAGATTCCACTCAATAAATCACGTCGCAAAAAACCAACAGACAAATAGAAATCACGTCACAAAAATTCAACGAAAATACAACAGTCAAAACACTGTCAACTAAAACAACACTAGCTATTCAAGAACTACACTTGCAAGGCACTTTTAAACACTCTACACAACAAATCCTCACGCCATAAGGTTCAATAAGAACCCAACTGCATAAAAATACAAATGTAGTCTAAGTAGGTAGAATAAATACTGGAATAGACTCACTGACTGGAACACTTCAGGGACCTACGCGAACAATATTATTTACAATAAAATTTCAAGGCCGGTGACCACTAAAGAAGATTAAATTTCTAGTAAAACTAAATAAACTTGACGCAAAGTTCAGAAGCCGCAGATTTTCATTTATACCAATATTTAAACAGGTCCAGTGGCGTAGCCAGACCTGGAGAATCTTCGACATTTTTTTGATCCTAACCCGCTATTGTGGCATCCAAGGGACTCGAATCAAAAAACAAATTTTGAACTGCATAAAATAAAGCGATTTATAATTTTTACAAGCTTGTAACTATTTTTATTTCCTAAGATGGGGCGCATACAAATTTTTACTGCGCCCTTCCAGAGTTCAGAGGCCGGTTACGGGACTATCCACGGCTTAATTAATGAGTTAAATTGAAAAACGTGATAACGATTAATAAATATTCTAGCACTAAGAGAAATCTCTACATACCACAAGTAATCTTTCAGCAATTGGATGAGCATGCATCGTCAATTTTTGTTTCTGGCATAGGTGAGTGTATCCTTGGCACTGACTCCAGAGTTGAACGACCGCCGGCAAATTGGAAATTTAAAAACCAACGTGATCAGATTCCGTTTCTTCAGTTGCGGTTCTAGAGGTTTCCGCATCCAGTTGAATGAACTTCTGCAAATCAAAATTCCCAAAATTAGAAGAAAACCAGGTGGAGCGTGATCGACTCAAAATCAGGTCTACATCTTCGCTCCCTGCCTAGTGACCCCCTCCCCTCCAACCTTTAGTCACAACAGAAACTGACTCTTGTAATTATCCTTCATTATTATCGTGTCCTAAAATAAAATAAAATAATTCTGGAGGAGCTCTTCGCGCAGTTTGAAAATAACACCATGCAGCACCAATGGTTCAGAATCTGATTTACCTGTTATCACGAATTCCGTCCCCCTGACCCATGTATCCACGTAGTCTTTTACATGCGCTCTTGAAGTGTTCAAAGTGCCAGATCCCACTCGAATACTGTTGGGCTCTTCCTCCCACCAACATCCCTTAGTCGCCTCTCATGACATGGAGGCTTGCAGTTGGCACATGCTTGCAGACGACTGGCGTATTCTGCTTCCCACCCCTCTCCCCAGCAATTACCCCTAGTGAAACGATAACATTATGCTAAAATTATCATAACATAAAAATACTCCAAGTGCCGGTGGAGCTCTGTGGACTCAGTTGAAAAATAAAGCTCATTGGGTTTGTGGGTCAGCTGGAAAATAAAACACGTTGGAGAGTTAGTGGCTGAAATTCTGCGCCTAACCTCTTGCTCAGCAAAATGTGATACCTAACATGGTTGCAATATCTAATACGCAAACTTTGATAACTAGGTGTATGTATAATCACCGCTGTTGTTGATCACATCTTCATCCCTTCAAACTTCCATAATATCAGAGTAAGGTACCTAGCATTCTTACTAAACTGAAGCAATATGGGTTAGAATAACCTTCATCTAGTGTTCTGGATAAACCTACCTAATAAACACTAAAAAGTGCCAAACGTATATACCTAGCATGGGATCGTTGATTTTTGAGAAAGACGATCAATGAAACTAAGTCTTGTCGCCCCTAATACGGCAGTATTTCGCAAGCTGTAGAGAAACGAAAAAAGACAGAGGGGCGGGGGGGGATAAATCTAATCAAGAAGGCACAGAAGATTAGACAGTAGGACTGGCTGTACACTGGAGCCAGCCTACACAGCAAGCAAACATTACTGCAATCACGTTTGATCCAGAACAAATAAAAGCCAAATCATTTACTTTTGCTTGTTGCCTTCTCCAGCTTACAACATACCAAAGAGCCGGACTTGACTGCAGAACATAAAATGTCTGAAATACTACAAGGCTGAAAGCTGAGCCTGAATTCTGAGGCAGTGGAGCTGCAGCCATTCTTAGTCTTCATTTTCCAGCAAGAGCATTACCAAAGCTGAAATCTTGCGCCGCCTTTACCAACACCCTTTGCAGTTACTCGAAATAGTGAGAAAACGTTTCGTTTTGAGACTTTTGCCACATGACGAGCTCTTTTCCACAGTGGCCGAAGTCAAAAAAAGTGATTACTTTTGAAACGCTAGCCTAAACATCAATATAACGCCACGTACGCGCGTTCGTTGCTCTAAAACAATCGTACCTTGTTGGCGACCAGTAGCAATACATCTAATAAAATTCTAGCAATACCTAAGAGAAATCTCTACAGACCGTAACTGATCTCCTAGCTGAGCACTCACCTTCAATTTTTCCTTCTTCCGTTTGTTAGTGTACCCTTGGCACTGATTCCAGCTAAACGAACAACGGCAAATTGGAAATTTGTAAAGCAGCGCCTCCAGCTTCCGTTTCTCCTGCTGGTTCTTGCATAAATAATTTTTCAATTCGGCATCCAGTTGAGCAAACACTTCTGCAAATCAAAATTCAGCAATTAATATCAAAATTACAAGAAAACCAAGTGGAGCATAATCTGCTCAAAATCATGTCTACACCTTCGCACCCAGCACCGTGACTCCCTCTCCTCCAATCTTTACTCACAACAGAAACTGGCCTTTAGAATAAATTACCTATCCTACAAAAAAAATTACATTTTGTCACTTTTCAGCAAGGGTACTACGAAACCACTAAGATCTTGCGTCACCTAAATTAACACCCTGTACCGAGTAACATGATATAGTAAGAAACAGTATAAGAGAAATCTCTACAGAGAGCAACTAACCATTCAGCAATTGGCTGAGTATGCATCTTCAATTTTTGCTTCTGGCGTTGGTTAGTGTACCCTTGGCACTGACTCCAGTTGAACGACCGCCGGCAAATTGCTGTGGTGGGACGTATAGCGATGCACGCATGCCAAAGTGGCCCCTGAGACACCGCACCTTCGGCACCGGAAACTACCCTTTCGGGCATCGCATCAGTACCGAGGGGAACGCTTTGGGGCCGAGCCCGAGCCCCCATTTCTCCTGGCCGGAACGGTGCGCGCGTCCTGCAAGGGCCACCACGGGGTTCCCTACTGACCGAGGTCCGCACTCCCAGAGCGCGCTCGCCTGGAAATTTCAGGTCCCCTGCAGCCGGACGCGCTGCCTCTTCCTCTTCACTCACTCATCGCGTGAGACTCATCCGATTGAAGCTCCAGCCCTGGTGCTACGGGCGAGCTTCGCTGAAGAGTATCCGCCGCCGCCGCCGCCTCAGCAGCAGCAACTTCAGTTTCTCCTCCTTGCGACCTCTGTCTCGACCCTCTGTCTCGACCATTCTGCCTCCATCTTCTGTCGCATGATGGCCGAAACGTAAGCCGACACCCCAACCCGTTGAAGGCGACGTTCCACAGGATGGGTCCAAGGACCGACCTCTGAGGAACGCCGTACGTCATCTCCCGCATGACTGGTCCTGTCGCCGACTCCATCTCGATCCGACGTCCGCAGAAATAGCTCCGTATAATCCGTACAGGGTAGCCCGGCACCCGCGCCTCCACCAACGCCGATACTATACATAAGTACGGTATCGAGTTGAAGGCGTTGCGAATGTCGAGACTGACCGCCGCACAGAACTCTCCGTCGCGTATCGCCTTCGCCGCCATCGCCTTCAGCCAGAGCGCTGCATCCGCTGTCGAACGGCCGGTCCTGAAGCTGTACTGGCTGTTTGAGATCATCCTCCGCCTCTCCAGGTGCGCCTCCAGCCTATCGACAATCGTCCCCTCGAACACCTTCCCCACGGTGTTGAGCAAGCAGATTGGCCGGTATGATGATGGCTGCCCGTCTGGCTTCCCTGGCTTCTTCATGAGGGCAAGTCGCGCCGTCTTCTATCGGTACGGAAATGTCCCCTCCTGCAACGCGCAGTTAAACACGTTGGTCAGGAGGGACGGCTCCCGTTCGGGATCATGTCAGGCCGTGGTGCCTTCCGCTTCTTCGTCCGGATCCGCTCGATGGCGCTGTCCACTTCGCCGGTGCTCAGTGGACAGAACTCCACCGTGGCCTCTCCAGACGATGATGCCTGTAGTGGTGAGCGCTGCGGGAACAGCTCCTCCACTACCTTCTGCAGCACTCCCGACTCCATGCGGCTCGTCACCGACGGCCCCCCCCCGCTCTCAGCATCATGGCTTCATGCGGCTTGCCGAAGGGATCGCGGTCCGCCTCCTGTCGCAGCTCCTCTCACGCCGTCTTCTTACTCGGCCGGATGGCTGCCTTGAGGGCTCGGCGCGCCTCCTGGTACCGCTGCGAGGCTTCACCCGTCCCTCCGTCATCTCGTCCGATCCGCTGATAGCGGCGGAGGTTAAGGTTACATTCGGTAAATTGGAAATCTATTTGCAACCCTCGGTTATCCTCAGATTACCCAGGAATCCGTCAGTTCCCCTTGGTTCTCCTTTAGTTGCCCGGGTAACTGGCGGGATTTTGCGCATTGGGAATCAGATTTTCCAAACTTAATAGCAGCATTTAGCAAGCTGGAAACGTCCTTACGTTAAAAACCCATTCTGAATGCATTTTGGTGACCCAGAGCACTCAAAATTAGTTTTCTCCAGTGAGGAAATTTTCAACAAGGAACCAGACACACCGCGAGGAGGTAACTGCTGTGAGTCCGCAAGAAGAGGAGAATCCCTAGATCAGAATGGACAGTCGCTCACTTCTTCAAAATTAGGGGACATTACGAAACAGTGTCCCCTGGAATAATAATGCTTTGGCTTATTCGAATATGAAAACAGATACTACTTTTTAAATCTCCTCTTAGTGCCTGAAATTCACGGATTTCAGAACCGAACCACATTATAGTGATACCATTGCTGACATATTAATACCTCGTAAATACAATTTTCAAGGAAAATCACTTTTAGGGGTTTCTTATAAGGGAAAAATCCAGAAACCGATGGCTAACATTCTCGTAAGTCGGAATAATCCATTAGCTCGCCTACAGGACAATATTAAAACCTCTTAAGTTTACTGAAAATGAATTTTTTGATACTTTTTAGTTCCTCCTGTAAAATTTGGCTTTTTGTACTTGCAATGTATTAATATTTCAGCGACGTTTTTTGCATGAACACCTTCATGCCATGTTCATGCAACATATCACTACAACTAGTTATATCGCTGAAATGTTAAACATGCATAATTTGTAGAGAATACTAGATACCTATATGATAATGATAATCACTAAAATGAACGTAATAATAAATAGATAGACAGATAGATACTATTTACTCACCTTTTCTGAATAAGTTGATGAAATAACACTAGTAACGGAAAGGTCACTAAGAAAACTATAAATCAAAATGAACATGAACTGAACTGCACTTTTCCACGAATCACAAATATGTAAACACGAACCAAACTATAATCACCAGTAAACATATTCTCGTTCATCTAGTACACGATTTTATATCGCATTTAGCTAAATTCATTCATCTTCAATTCCTTGCACGCCAGTATAGTAT
>CM063112.1:49560102-49580102 GCA_031841125.1 Acanthococcus lagerstroemiae | reverse complement strand
CTATGTCTAGTATATAGACATAAGCCTACTGTACAATCTTCTCTGCCTTCTTGATTAAATTTATATTTTAAAATTCGTTTTCAAGTTATTATGTCATAACATAATTTTGTCTTCCAGCTATTCTTATTTTTTAGCTACGATAATGCTAGGTATTAAATTACCTATTGTAAATTTTCTCTAGTTCGAATTGACATGGATTAGCGAGGGCCTGGAGTTGTTACTATGCCGTCTCCCGGCCTGCGTGTAGATCTGTCGCATCCGTGATTGCCGGTGAAGATTTTCAGTCTCGTCATTGCGGACTTTCCGATAGCGATTCTTTTTTTTATCCCTGCCAGGAAGTCACCGTTGACATCAATCATCGACTCCAGATTTACATATCAACGACTCTATACTTCTTCAGAATCCGTCAGCAGGTAAGCGTCAGGTCAGGACATCTTCACGGTCGATCAGTATAATTTTGGTTTTCGAAGAATTTATGAGTAGCCCGTATTTTTCGCCGATCTTCCTGACACGCTCAGTCAGCTCCGTCATTTCCCTGTCAGGAAGTTTCCAGCTGAATTGTATCTCCGACATATCGTAGATTCGAGAATTCCTGGCCACCTATTCAGATGCCACCGCTCCAGTTTTTCAGCGTCTCTTTCACAGCGTTCTCCATATAAGTATATGTTGAAGAGTTGTGGTGACAAGATATCTTCCCAGTCTGACACCTCGTTCTACTCTGCACGTTCCAGACTCCTCCCCTGCAATTCTTACTCCAGTCATTTCATTGCTTCTGCACAGTATCTTCACCAAGTCTGTCAGGTGTCTAGGTACTTCCATCTCCATAGTCGTGCTCATGAGGGCTTTCCACTTTACGCAGTTGAAAACTTTTGCATAGTCAATAAACCATACTACTGCAGGGACATTATATTCACGGCATTTTTCTATGATAAAATCCTCATGTTAAGGATTTACGCTCTCATTCCATGCCCGCGGCAACAAAACCCACACTAATGCCCTGGTTGAAATATAAAATGCCCGGGCACCCACAAGCAGTTAGCTACGGACCTGGAGTGAGGCTCATGATGTAAGGAATTTTTGGGCTAGACCTTGTTCTCGCGAGTACTCGTGCCAAGGGCAGGGTTCCCGTAACCTGTCATCCTGGAAAAAAAAGTTTTCAGATATGTTTTCCAGTTGCTGAGTTTAACTTCGGTTGCCACGAAAATTTCATTATTTCTGTCGCGTCTCGCATTTCTCTCGAAAACTCATGCTCCATCATGGACACTTACAATTTTGTGCCCAAATCGTAGCCGGATTAAAAATCGGATGTGATATTCGAAATCAGTGATTCAAGGAATCCCTCTTCCAATATCCTATTTGTTACATTTCCATTTGAGAGTCTAAAGTTGATGGTACATTCGAGCTCCTTCTTTTGAGGAGAGAAAATTTTCTCACCTCAAAAATAAAGAAGAAACTTTCATTTGTAAGTTTCTCGTTTATTCCACTTCGATACAGTTTCGCGTTCGTACATCCTGTATAGTTCATCATCACTTACATGCATATGAAATTGCGTACTCAATTCCCCGTAAATACGACATTTAGTTCAACATAGTCAGTAGCGTCCTTATTTCTTTGGCCTCGCTTATTTTTTAGTTAATGACCAAAGTCAGCACTAGGATATGTGTGGCTGTTCATAACAGCATTATTGAAACACCCATTCGCGAGTATATAAGGGTCAGTTTGTGTTTTGAGTAAAGGTTGGAGGGGAAGGGGTCACTGTGCACGGAGCGAGTAAGTAGATCTGATTTTGAGCCGATCATGTTTCACTTGGATTTCTTCTAATTTTGGAATTTTTACTTGCAGAAGTTCATTCTATTGGATGCGGAAACAACTTATTTATGTGAGCACCAGCTGGAGAAATGAATACTGAAGGCGCCAGTTTACTAATTTCCAATTTGCCGGTGGTCGTTCAACTGAAATCAGTGCCAAGAGTACTCAACCAACGGCAAAAATAAAAATTGAAGATGCCTGCTCACCCAATTGCTGAAAGATTAGTTACGGTCTGTAGAAGTTTCTCTAATTACTAGGATAATTATTAAATTTAGATGTATCGCTAGTGAGCATTGGTGGGAGGAAGGGACCAGCAACTTTCGAGTGTGATCTGGGTTCTTGACCTCCGCATGTAAAAAACGATGTACAATGGATCAGGAGGAGGAAATTGGTGAGAAAAGGTAGGCCAGATTCTGACTTGTTGATGCTGTATATGGTGTTGTTTTCAAGCTGAGCTCAAAGAGCTCCACTAGAACTTAATTTTTATCGTAGGATACGTTATTTTATTGTGGGATAATTATAAGGTCCTTCTCTGTTAGTTGTAAAGTTTGGTGGGGAGGAGGTGGTATCGCAGGTAGCGAGGATAAACCTGATTTGGAGTCGATCATGCTGCAACTGATCTGGTGCAGTTAAGAAACAACCATTCAGATGTGGGCTTCTTGTCACATCTGTCTGGTTTTCCTTCAATTCAAAGTTTAGCTTTAAATATAGATCGTCTACTAAATTTACGTTTGATACAGGTGATAAAAATGCTGAGAAACGAGTTTCGCGTGATTGCCTTTGCTGTATTCATGTTCCTGAAAAGTTTTCCAGTGCAAATCAGAAGACAAGATGCTGTTGTTCGTAAATCAAATTCGGTGTGTTCTTATATTTGTTTATTAATTTTCATTGTAATTCTCTAATTCTTTTCTTACCTACTAGACGTGGATACATAGGAGAGGCAATGGAGAGATTGGCCCTCCCCAGTGGAAAACACTGAAATTGAAAACTGTTTAAAAGTAGCGGTTTGGCTTAGTCTCAAGCTAGCCTGCTAATCTTCCAGAGTTTCAAGGTATCCCAAATTCCTAAACTAGTGCGAAAAAGTGTCTCAAAAGTTGTAAAACAAGTCTAGAAGAGACATATCGAGTTTCATTCAAATTTAGAAGGGTCTTATACATGGAACACCAATAGTCTTCACCATGAAACGAGATTTGAACACATCGAGGAAGTCGGGAAAAGACTCCATAAATAATGGTCAAATCTTGAGAAGTCAGGATCATATCTGGAAACGTTGTAGAGTCTGGAGTATATTTGAAAGAGTTATACCGTCTGAAACAGTCTGAGCGAATTCTTAAACCGTTTATAGGAGCGTTAGAGAGATTTCGATGCCTTATCATTGTATAGGTTTGGATTCGATCTTGTACAGCCAGTGGATCTGGACCCGCGGAGTACTTATACTAAAGTCTTAAACGAATCCGGGAGAGTTGTTGTTTTAGTTTTACACGAGCGGGAAAGAGCATCAAGAGTTCTAAAATGTCTCGATCATGCTCTAAAGGATAATAATCAAGTCTGAAAGAGTTATTAAGAGTCGTAAATGCGTCTTGAACAGGCTTCGCGAGTATTAGACAGATTTCAAAAAATTTTAAACATTTAAAACCAATTTGAAGAGTCTAAGCGATTCTTACTGAATATCGAAGTCATAGCTAGTCTTAAGAGTTACTCTAGTGTCTTCTTTGAGGGGAAAATTTGGGTGTTATTATAACGTCCTTAAAAAAGCTTTCGAAAATATTTACCCAGTCGATGATAGCGCCACGACTTGGAAAAATTTATGTTCCCTTTGAAAGTTATTTTTATTTTCAACATCAATAAGAAAAAATTAAACAGAAGTACAAATTGTTCAAAACTGCAAGTACCAAGTACCGATTTCTCAATTATCTAGATTCCCATTGTGAGGACAAAATGAGATCCAGTAAGTACCCAGGCTCTGGTTGGGAGTGCGGGAGTGAAAACTGTAAAATTATTGACCATTTGAAATTGGTCATTCCAGGATAGCTTTGTGGATCTGCGATCGGCCACCGCATGGTATCTATTAATCATTAAAACTTCTCTTTTCTAATTTACTCTCAACCCGAGACCTGGAATCCGCCTTTCGAGCATTACTCAGGAAGACTGTTAGGGCTGTCTTAGCCTTCTTCTCATCTAGCCGAAAAATCGGCCTTGCTCGAAATGTAGCGAGTTGCTACGTGGGCTCGAACACGGACCAGCGCGCTATCCATTCGGCCACCCAGAAAAACTTACTTTTATTACTAATATGCCTAGAATCTTACGTTTTTGTTATAACTAATTTGTTTATTCCGATTACAGGTAATAGTGTGTTGCCGAACTCAAAGTTAGCAAAACAGCGACTTGAGATCTTTGCTGGATGCATGAAATCTGATCTGCGTAGAATTTCTTCAGAACCTCATCAATATTGATCTGACGCATCGCAAGAGTGAAATTCGGTACGCAGTCGCCAATCGTTATCACGTTTTTCAATTTAACTCATTAATTAAGCCGTGTTATGCATGGGCGCCCGCAGAATTTTTAGATGAGGTAGCAAGCAAAAATGCTGACGACCATAATTTTACTCTGATTTTTGAATTTGAATTGAGATTGGAGAATGGTTAGTGCTACTTACTTAATTTTTTGAGACGAATTCGAATCCGTTGTCAAATTTGAGCTAGACTCATTTTTTGACCCATTTTCGACCACCTTTTCGAGCCTAATTTGCACCCTGAATACGAACTTCGTGGGTCCGGTACTCGATACTACTGGGGTCATGAATTCGTGGGTTCGGTACACAAGATCGCGTGAGTCGTGACTTTGTGGATGTGGGTCTGGTACACGAGATCACGACCCGAATTTGGCGTGACTGCATCATGTACCGATGGTACTGCGCCGAGATCACGGGGGTTGTGACTTCATTGGTCTCGAACATGAGATCACGAGCGTCGTGATTTTGTGGGTTCGGGAACGAATTACTCAATTTTTCGAGACGAATTAGAATCCTTCTTCCATTTTTATTAAATTACAGGGAGACGAGATTGGATCAAATTTCTTTCTTCAAAGGAGAAATTTTCTTCGAATTTGTCAACTCATTTGACATCAACTATTGAGTGTGTGTAATTAGTTCAGTTTTTTGGTATTAGCTGTTTTGAATTTCGACACGAATTCGAAGTGTGAGAATTTGGTGGGTAGCAAGAGAAAATCTCGACCATAATTTTTCGTTGAGATCATTTTATTACATTCACTGCCTGATAACTGAGACAACGAACATGGCAGTCCCTATATGTTAACGAATGTTAATAAACGTATTATTGAACGATTTAATTAAATGATCACAGATATCCCTAATAATACACAAAAACAAAAACAAAACAAATATAATATATATAATAATATATATATAAATATATATATATATATATATATATATATATATATATAATATATAATATATATATATATATATATATATATATGAAAAGCTTATGAGGTAGCGGTCGCTACCTTCTGCGGGCGCCCATGCTGGTATGTAAGGAGATGACGTGTCATATTCAGCAATCGCTTATTTCATTCGTAAAAAAGGGACAATTCTTTTAGAACTTACTTGTTTAATTCGGATTTTTGAGCATAAGGAAACAATTTTTCGATATAAAGTCGTGTCAAACGAGGTGCAGATGGACTCGTCTACAAATACTTGCCCCTGCTTGTCCGAGCTTCGCTACCGCTTCGGCATGTAGCCCTCGCCATCTCTATCCAGAGGGGAAGATGAAGAGTGGACCCATAAAGAAGTGGTTGCGTATTTGAAAGTGCCCATATTCTCCATACTTGACCATTAGAAAACACAAACAGTTGAATAAGTTTTTATATCTAAATATTTCTGAGTTATCTAAATTTCTATTATCAGGACAAAAATTGATACAAGTACTCAGGAACTAGTTGTAAGTGGGGGAATGAAAATTGTGAAATACTTACCCATTTTGAATTGCTCCTCCCAGTATCGCTTGGTGGACCCGCCATTGTATGGCATGGTATTAATTGATGATTTATACTTTCTTTATTACTAATATTTTTAGAATCATTGATCTTCGTTTGTAACTAATTTATTCCGGTTTCAGATAGTACTGAGTTGCCGACTTCAAAAATACGAAAACACCGAATTGAAATTTTCACTGGATGCATAATTTCTGATGTTCAGAGAATCCACTACTTTCGAGTCTCATCAGCGATTGGCGCATTAAAATCGAAATTTGGTACGCAGTTGCAAATCATCGCCATGTTTTTTAATTTAACTCGTTGAGTAAGAGTCGTTATTTATTCTTGGTGATTTTTTTTTTTTTGAATGTCCTCTGATTCGTCTCCTAAATCGGTTCCAAGAAATTCTCAAAAAAAAAAATCTACAAAGTTTCAGGTTGATTGGATCAGGGGAATCCATGCCACAAGTTCATTTTCTTTTTACGGAAAAAACACATGGAGTTTTGACTTTTGTCCCAGACTAAATTTCCCTTCTATATTCACTAAGACCAAAGCCCGTAAATTAAACAATAGAACATTTGCTGTCGGATTCAGCTTGTGTCTTGGGAAAATAAATCTTTTGCTTTCAACTTTTAGATTTTAATAAAATGTTCAACTTGCCCATATTTCAGGCTCTAGGTCAAACAGAGAATCTAGTAAAAACAGAATAATCATTGAAATTCGAAATTCAACGTTCGCTACCGACTTTTAGATTTTCGAAACTTCTTTCACATTTCAGCTTTGTTTCAAGCTTTCAGATAACGTTCCATACTCAGCTTAAAACTTTCGGCTTTTGACTGACTAGTGTCTGACAGCAGTCTAGGGTACTCCATTTTCAGATAGAAAATTTGACTTTCAGTTTGGGGACGTGGAAATGAAAAATTTAAGGACAAATATTTTTTGAAAAATAAAAATTCGACGACAAAATTTAAAAAAAATTAAAAATTCGCCGATTTACAATCAAAATTTTTTTTAATTGAAAAAAAAAACATTCATAAAAAATGAAAAATTTAAATGAACAGTCTCAAACTTGGCGAACTGCCAAATTAGAGGAGGGGGGGAGTCAACCCCACACCCCTATAGTTTCGCTCCTGGGTATCTAGTGCGATAATAATTACCAACAAGAGTATCCATGTTTAGTTTTTTGTTCGTTTTCGGTGGAGCACATGTAGCTGAAAATGTCGTGGCTTTCAACGTCGGACAGGCTTCCTGTAGGTAAGGCCTCTGGCGATTCTCGCACATTGGGCCCCGTTTCATAGCATACTTTTGAAAATTGAGCTCCTCTCCTTCAACAAACAAACATGACAGAACAGAAAAGACTGTAGTTATTTTTAATAAAATGCAAAACTATAAAAATGCAAACACGAATACAAGAAAAGATCAAGAGTAAAACGAAAACACAATTCTATAAGAATTAAAGTCAAAAAAAGGACATCGTTGCCAATTAAAAATGCAGAAATAACAAAGACAAAATCAAAATAGTAAATTCTGTAATTCCTTTGAGGATTGCCCAAACTGGTCAATAATTTCATCAACATTAATACTTTTTAGAAGATCAGATTCTACAAACATCAACAATAAAGCGTTAAATTCTAGACTTATCTCTGGCTGCGACCCCAGTACATTAATTTTTTTTTCAAGCAAGGGCTACGCCAGCTCTAGCAACAAAATTCTTCAGGGCTCCTGCTCTACCTCCAGTTCTCGTATCTTTATGGTTGACTCCGAATCCCGAATCCACAGTACAATGTTTGTTGGTACATTATTAGACGAATTCTCCAAGAATTTATACTCAGTATCTAAATGTAAACCATAAATTCTAGCCAAAGTCTTTTTTTCCTCCTCCACCTTTGAATCAAAGTATGAAAAAATGTGAAAATATCTATTTCTTTTTTTTTTCTTTTTTCTCCCAGTTTTTAATTGAGGTTGAGTTGAATTCTACTGCTAATTTATCTATGTATTATTTAATCAGTCGGAGCTTACGTCAAAATGTAATATGTATTAATCTCATTTCGTGGTAGCAGATCAGATTCCCGAGAAACCTGTTTGATAGACGATTTTCTTCGACTGCCAACCAAAATATGAAAGAAAATTCAGAAGAGACTTACTCTTAGTTTTGTAATTGTGAATTCAAAGTAGGATGATGAAGTCTATCTTTACCTAACGAAAAACCTTTTTTATTGCATCAGTATGTATTAGGGGAATGCAGAAGCCACCGGTTCTGCTCAAAGTTACCTAATGGTAAAAAAATAATAATAATAAGCCAATAAACTAGAATTTCACCTCTGACAAAATTCAAAAAGCTAACATGGACAACATCTGTTTCTCATTGATGTACCTACTTAACCGAACTTAGCGTCATTTGAAATTGAGAAGAAGGTATTACGATAGGGCCACTTCTCCCTAACAGGAGAAGACATTTCTGAGTCTCATATAGTGAAAAATCAAATCCTGGATCTTCATTAGAAAAATTAAGTAAAAATCAGTTTTTATGCAGCAACTTCACGCCTTCGGCCCTGTCATCGCTGATGATATTCATACCTTTCAAAAATATTCAATTTAACAGTGAAAAATGGTAACCTCATCGATATTATAACCAGAAACATGGATCAGTGTGGGAGGTGTCCCCCCTCCAGAATCACGGAAACATCTACTTTCTTGCGTATGTGTTGTTTGAAGCCCCCTTTTAAATATATATATTTTTTTCCAACGACGACTCCATTTTCCCACTATTTTGATCTTCTTCTGAAAATGAATGTATTCCGGACCAGACATTGTCTTACAAAATCAAGTCACCTTCCCACCGGCCTGCGAATTTCGAAATAACTGAGTCAGTGGCGTAGTATTCTCCCCCTCCCCATACTAGTTGAGTAGTTGGAACAAGTTGGAGAAGCACGGTTCAGGAAACCCGACCCAAAAAGAACATACAAGACCCACTTTTGCCAATTTTTATGACTAAAATTATCCAAAAAACCTCGAATATTGTTTTAATTGTTCCGCTTCTTCTCTGAATGGAATACTTGTTTCTAATTCTGTTTTAGCAGAGTTTATGATTGTAACTACATATACTGGGGAAGTTCCTTTCCTGATCTGGTTGCAGATATTTCTTTCCTCTAAATGGGAGTTAACCGCCAGGCCGGAATAGACCATTCCAGAAAAATGAGCAAACTGTAGTGAATCCCTGTGTTTTGATAGTAACATTCGTTCTAGACATTCCAGCAGGGATCCCCTTGAACTATGATTTGCACACACTCGCGCCTACTTTCTAATTCCACATTGAAATGTGCTCAGATCTAAAACTTGGAAGGAAAAAACAGAGGAAGGAAACTGGGGTGGTCCACTAAAGTGGACAGGCTGCCAACCCCCTCCCCATACATTTGAAAAATGTTCATCATAGCAAACAAAACTGTCGTTACATTTCTCCGCCCCGGTTGTCAAATAATGTTCGTAAATGTTCTTTGCCCCCTTCCCTACGCAGAATGGCAGGTTATAGGACTACAAGACTGACTACAGCGCCTAACAACTAGAGAATTTATTATAAATCTACTTTGGTTGTACATAGTTTTAATCAAATCGTGTGTTTTCAGGCATGAAGAATTTGGAAAATGTTGCCGTTGATCACGCTGGCGGGAATTTTATTCATGGACAGGAAAACGTGGAATCGAAAGTGCGGTCGTTCGCGTTCCCTGGGTGTCTGCCTTAAAGATTTTTTAAATCGAATTTCGTCCGTATATACTTGATTGTGCCGGTTTCGCGTTCGCCTTTAAAATCGTATAAGTTAGACCCTTTCCGCATCGTTTTTGTGTATTTCGCGTAAGTCACCTCAAGCGCTCCGGTCCGTAAGTTTATTCCAATTTTTTATAGTATTTAACAGCGATTCAATAACTGAGGCTCGACGCATTACGACTAGTGAAATTTGTTTGAAATTGTGAAGATCTTGTTTTAGTGAATGTTTCCGTTTATGTTTAAATTACGTGAAGAATGTGATTTACAATTTTCGTTGAACGTGTTGAATGGTGTTCAGTTAATGTTCACGTTTGAGTTTCTTGCATTACTGACTTGAAGGCTGTGATTTCATATTTCTCAGTATTTATCCTGCTAGTAAGTAGATATTTATTGATAATTGCATATAGGTTATGAATATTCATAAATAGGCGATTGTCTAATGTTTTATTTCAGCTGTGTGATCAGTTCTGGTGATTATTTACATGAGCGCCTTACAGAAGTGTTTGTGCAAATAATCACTGTAATTACGGTCCGGTTCTGATATCCGTGAATATCAGGCAAATTTTTTAATTGTTGGTGCAAAGAAATTGGTGTGTAGAAAATCCGCGTAATTCTGAATCCCATGAGCAGACTTTATACTCGCCAGTCTTTGCCGCCTTAGCCGGATGCGGACAGCAACACTAGAAGAAGGGATTTTGGCTAAGAAGGGATAGAGATTTTTGGGACTCAGAATAGAAATGATTGACATCCAGCAACATCCTGGAAAAAATTTTCCAGTTATGTTTACTAGTCGCTGAGTTTAGCTTCGGAATCCACGATAATTTCATGTTATCTTCTGGTACTGCAATGGTTTTCTTTCCCTCTCTGCCGCTGAACTCTTTCACCTTTTTGAGAATGTTCAAAGAATCATGCTTCCTTCAGAGCTCTAGCTTCAACTTCCTCACTCTTCTCCGGAAGCCATATCCCTTTGGCCTCGCCTATTTTCCAGTTTCTGGCCAGAGGTACAGTCAGCACCAGGATATGTGCTACAGTTCGTAACTGCATCTTTAAATCGCCCATTCGCGAGTATGTTTGTAATCTATCTGGTTTCTGACTCACTTCTGCAAATAATTTTAATTCGGTGATTAGTTTCAATTTGAGGATAATCGAGGCGTCCTGATGAGAGATACTCAGTAGCCATGACTTCTGTGGAAGCCCTAGCTTCAGAATTTTCTGTGTAGGAATCGTTCCCGATATTCCTTTGAGTACGTGTCCAGCCGCATATAGCTGGACACATTCGCATTGGATGGTTTCGGCAAACGCGGAATACTTCAGGAGATCCTCCTTTGGCTGACCTTAGAAGTGATTGCTGGTGATGGTCTTTCATGTAGGAAACGGACATAGTCGATATTTTCTTCCTCCCAGAATGTGGTCCATTATCTCCAGCTGGTGGAGTAGGTAACCGGTCATTCTAAGAAAAAAGTTTTCGGATATGTTTTCCAATTGCTGAGTTTAACTTTGGTTGCCACGATAGTTTCATTATGTAGGTCGCGTCCCGCCTTTTTCTTCGAAGCTGTGTTCCATTTGCCTTGCGTATTTTCACGAATGGGGGCACGCCGGGCGCAGCGTGGTAATCAGCAGACCCCGCTTCAGAAATGAAAGGACAGGCTCGCCCGTTCTTCCAAAGGCGAATGACGGGAGTCTGAACTTCCACCTAACCCAGGTGTTGAGCGGTCACGGGTGTTTCGGCACGTACCTGCACCGGATGGGGATAGCACCGAGCGCCGAGTGCACGCATTGCAGAAGAGGAGTGGAAGATACGCCATGGCACACGCTATTCGAGTGCGACGCCTAGGAGCAGGAGACGCGCATGCGGTACCGAAGGATCCCGGAGACGGCGTGATCGACAGTCCTGCGCCGGATACCCAGGTCTTCGAGATGATGAGGACTCGAAGCTGTTCTTTCGGCCATCATGCGGAAGAAGATCGAGGCACAGGGCTGACGGATGAGTTGGAGTTGCTGCTGTTGCTGCGGCCGCGGATCCCATTCGGCGGAGCTCGCTCGTAGTGCAAGGGCTGGAGCAAACAAAGTCTCACGCGGTGGGTGAGCGAATGAGCGAAGAAGAGGCAGCGCGACCGGCCGTGCGGGACCTATATTCCAGACGAGTGCTCAGGGAGCGCGGACCTCGGTCATTAGGGAATCCTATGGTGATCCTGGCAGGACACATATCAAGGGTACACTAACCAACGGCAGAACCAAAAATTATAGTTGCCTGAGCTTCAAGTGCTGGAAGATTCGTTGCGGTTAGTAAAAATTTCTCTTATTGCTAGAATATTTATTAAATTTAGATGTATCGCTATTGGGTATTGGTGAGAGAAAGGGCCTAGTAGCTTCCGCGTGTGATCTGGTTCTTGAACAACGCATGTAAAAAACGACATACAATAGATCGGGGGGGAGGGGGATAGGTAAGAAAAGGTAGACTAAACTCGGAGTCGTTGATGCGGCGTGATGTTGTTTTCAAGCTGGGTCCAAGATGCTCCACCAGAACATAATTTCTATCTTGGGATAAGATAATTTATTGTAATATAATTATAAAGTCCATTTCTGTTGGGTGTGAAGTTTGGAGGGAGGAGGCTGTACTGCAGGTAGCGAGGGTATTTCCGATTTTGAGCCGATCATGCTCCAGCTGATCTGGTGAAGTCAAGAAACAACCATTCAGAATTGGGTTTTTTTGCCACATCTGTTTGTTTTTCCTTGAACTCAAAGTTCCTCTAATTTTAGCTTTAAATATAAATCGTATACTAAAGTTACGTTTGATACAGGTGATAGAAATGCTGAGAAACGTGTTTTGCGTGATTGCCTCTGCTGTATTCATGTTCCTGAAAAGTTTTCCAGTGCAAATCGGAAGACAAGATGATGCTGTTCGTAAATCAAAATCGGTTTGTTCTTATATTTGTTCATTAATTTCCAATGTAACTCTCAGAGAATAGCTGTCGCACTTAGTCTGAAACTAGCCTGCTAGTCTTCCAGAGTTTCAAGGTATCCCAAATTCCTGGGTCGGGGCGAAAAAATTTCTCAAATTTTTTAAACAGATCTTGAATAGTCATATCGAGTTTCATTCAAATTTAGATGGGTCTTACGGTTCTGTAATAGGAAAAACCTGCAAAGATTTTTTCTTTCCTAAGTGAACTTGAATGAGGAACATTTTTCGTTGGAACCATTTTGCGATCAGTCAAATATGTATCGACGTACCATTAGTTCATCTTTGTGGACTAATTTAACCCCTGGGGAGCAATGTTCCACTAGGTTTGGGATTTTTAGTATTCTGATCACTGATCAGCTATGGCACAGTTCAGATTTTTGGGATTTTTGCATTCTACTGAACTAATTGTCAAGAACAGGCATTTATAGCGAAGTAAGTTTCGGTATGTAGGCGCATATTTTGTTACATTTGACGATTTCGTATTTTCGGACTTGGGACGAGCTTGAATTGTCATTCCTCTCATAGGCATATCCGCCGTGGTACGACACTTCGTTGGTAAAATTTTGAAATTTGAGGCGGAATTAGGGATCGGCTTGAAAATCTAAATGTGGTACTCTCCATCAGCTCCCCAGAAAACCTGTGTCCTGATACTTCGTTTTAAATTTGAAACTTTGGAAATTCCGTTAATTTGACAGGGGAAATTTAAATTTTCTTTTAGGATGAGGACTTCTATTCTGAAAGCAGTTTGATATGGAAATTATATTATTAGTTTTATAGATGCAACGAAGTATATTTTAAAATAACATGTAACTTGCGAGACGGATGTACACCCCCACTCTTCCTGCTTCTCGGTCCACGATGAGAAGTATAGGTGTAGTACTTGAATCTTCCAAAAATTTGGCTACTGCGGACATTTTTACCGATTGTCATAAGAAGTTTTCTGACCCAAAAATCTTCATTTGTAAAAAGGCAAAATTTTGATGAACTATCTCGTTTTGTTCAATCATCACTTAATAGTGCATATTGTACCACCTGTTTCCACATTTAAATGTTAGGTAATAGTCTTAAACCTTAAGACACTTTTCTCAATTTGATAAAAAAAGAAGGAAAGAAAGAGAAGAAGAAACAAAAAATAATTGAATAACCAAAGGAACCAAAAAGAAAAATAATAGTCTGCATTGTTGTTCAATAATTCAAAAATATTCGTACTATCTTAGTGAATTACTAATGAGCTCGTGTACTTTCAGGAATTGGGCTGTCAACGTTGAGGTTCGCAGAAAAAGTGGATCTTCGTGAAGCAAGTGGTGCAATTTGTTTTTTGGAACGGAAAATTTGAAACTGAAAGTACCTGAGTTATACTCGTACAATCCATACACACAGAAAGTGGGTGAGTTCTGCAGTATTTTTATTCAGTGCCGTATTTCCCTAGACTCAATAACCAGACCGTAGCTTCCAGTGGCAGTTTTCAGAGGCGAAAATTTTTTCGAAAATGTTAATGGTAACAATAATAAACGCAACCTATTTTATTTTATTTTTGAAACATGGGAGCGGTAAAAGAATTCTTGTTCAGGTGCGACTCGGTCCTATAATCCTTCTCGATTTTGATTAAACATTTGGAAAAATTATAACCCGTTTAAACTTTTGCAGCGCTGGGAAAATTTAATATTTGAAGAAAGTTCTTGGATGTTATGTGCATAATATGACTCATCGTTAATGTAGGGTTTTGGTTTTATTCTCGGGTTGGTATTTAGTTTTCCTACTAAATGCCAACTGGGGTATTGATTATCATAATTATTTTTTTCGAGGTATGATTACTTAGGGCCGTTATCGCTAAATACCCACAAGGGTATGTCTATTATGTTATTTTCAGATTTTGGTTTTTGGGAAATTCTTCAAATTCGAGAGAATAGTAACAGCTACGAGCGTTGCTTAGTGTTCTGTTAGCCTAATCGGGGTCGTCCTTTTTCGATTTTATATGCTCCATCTAGTACAGAGTACCATCCTTGCTAAATGGCTGCAAGGAGTATCAATGAACATTTTTGAGTCGGTTTCGGTGCAGAACTTGTGTGAGACTGTCATATGAGCGAGGTGGGGGCCGGCCAATTTTCAGTTTCTTTCTCGTGTTGGTATTTGGTGCCATCCATCGCCGAAATACCAGCAAGCGTACCAAATCGTATTTCATTTTATTTTCGGATTTTTTTTTTTGGAAATTCATCAAATTTGTGATAATAGTAACAGCTACGACGGGGTAGTCATGGTTGGACAATTTTACGGGGGCAATTATTTCTGGTCATACTTTGGGGATCTCCATCCCCCAAGTGGACGCATCTGGCTGCTAGTGTAAGTGCAGCCGGTGGCCAGTCCCAAGTGAATGACTTCAGCAGTAAGCACTCTGAAAAAATGTCCATTCTGGCTGTTTCTGGATAGCATGCGTTGCTTAGTGTTATGTTAGCCTAATCGGGGTCGTCCTTTTTCGATTTTTTATGCTCCATCTGGTATAGAGTACCATTCTTGCTAAATAGCTGCAAAGAGTATCAATGATCTGTTTTTAGTCGGTTTTGTGGCAGAACTTGTGTGAGACTGTCATATGGGCGAGGTGGGGGCCGGCCAATTTTCAGTTTCTGCCTCGTGTTGGTATTTGGTGCAATCCATCGGCGAAGTACCAGCAAGCGTACCTATAGCGTTTCTCATTTTATTTTCGGATTTTGGATTTTGGGAAATTCTTCAAATTCGTGATAATAGTAACAGCTACGACGGGGTAGTCATGGTTGGACAATTTTACGGGGGCAATTATTTCTGGTCATCCTTTGGGGATCTCCATCCCCCAAGTGGACGCATCTGGCTGCTAGTGTAAGTGCAGCCGGTGGCCAGTCCCAAGTGAATGACTTCAGCAGTAAGCACTCTTTAAAAATGTCCATTCTGGCTGTTTCTGGATAGCACGCGTTCCTTAGTGTTTTGTTAGCCTAATCGGGGTCGTCCTTTTTCGATGTTATATGCTCCATCTAGAACAGAGTACCATGCTGGCTAAATGGCTGCAAGGAGTATCAATGAAAATTTTGGAGTCGGTTTCGGTGCAGAACTTGTGTGAGACTGTCATATGGGCGAGGTGGGGGCCGGCCAATTTTCAGTTTCTTTCTCGTGTTGGTATTTGGTGCCATCCATCGCCGAAATACCAGCAAGCGTACCAAAAGCGTTTCTCATTTTATTTTCGGATTTTGGTTTTTTGGAAATTCATCAAATTCGTGATAATAGTAACAGCTACGACGGGGTAGTCATGGTTGGACAATTTTACGGGGGCAATTATTTCTGGTCATCCTTTGGGGATCTCCATCCCCCAAGTGGACGCATCTGGCTGCTAGTGTAAGTGCAGCCGGTGGCCAGTCCCAAGTGAATGACTTCAGCAGTAAGCACTCTTTAAAAATGTCCATTCTGGCTGTTTCTGGATAGCACGCGTTCCTTAGTGTTTTGTTAGCCTAATCGGGGTCGTCCTTTTTCGATTTTTTATGCTCCATCTGGTATAGAGTACCATTCTTGCTAAATAGCTGCAAAGAGTATCAATGATCTGTTTTTAGTCGGTTTTGTGGCAGAACTTGTGTGAGACTGTCATATGGGCGAGGTGGGGGCCGGCCAATTTTCAGTTTCTGTCTCGTGTTGGTATTTGGTGCCATCCATCGCCGAAATACCAGCAAGCGTACCTATAGCGTTTCTCATTTTATTTTCGGATTTTGGTTTTTGGGAAATTCTTCAAATTCGTGATAATAGTAACAGCTACGACGGGGTAGTCATGGTTGGACAATTTTACGGGGGCAATTATTTCTGGTCATCCTTTGGGGATCTCCATCCCCCAAGTGGACGCATCTGGCTGCTAGTGTAAGTGCAGCCGGTGGCCAGTCCCAAGTGAATGACTTCAGCAGTAAGCACTCTTTAAAAATGTCCATTCTGGCTGTTTCTGGATAGCATGCGTTCCTTAGTGTTTTGTTAGCCTAATCGGGGTCGTCCTTTTTCGATTTTATATGCTCCATCTAGAACAGAGTACCATGCTGGCTAAATGGCTGCAAGGAGTATCAATGTAAATTTTGGAGTCGGTTTCGGTGCAGAACTTGTGTGAGACTGTCATATGGGCGAGGTGGGGGCCGGCCAATTTTCAGTTTCTGTCTCGTGTTGGTATTTGGTGCCATCCATCGCCGAAATACCAGCAAGCGTACCTATAGCGTTTCTCATTTTATTTTCGGATTTTGGTTTTTTGGAAATTCATCAAATTCGTGATAATAGTAACAGCTACGACGGGGTAGTCATGGTTGGACAATTTTACGGGGGCAATTATTTCTGGTCATACTTTGGGGATCTCCATCCCCCAAGTGGACGCATCTGGCTGCTAGTGTAAGTGCAGCCGGTGGCCAGTCCCAAGTGAATGACTTCAGCAGTAAGCACTCCTTAAAAATGTCCATTCTGGCTGTTTCTGGATAGCATGCGTTCCTTAGTGTTTTGTTAGCCTAATCGGGGTCGTCCTTTTTCGATTTTATATGCTCCATCTAGAACAGAGTACCATGCTTGCTAAATGGCTGCAAGGAGTATCAATGAACATTTTGGTGTCGGTTTCGGTGCAGAACTTGTGTGAGACTGTCATATGGGCGAGGTGGGGGCCGGCCAATTTTCAGTTTCTGTCTCGTGTTGGTATTTGGTGCCATCCATCGCCGAAATACCAGCAAGCGTACCAAAAGCGTTTCTCATTTTATTTTCGGATTTTGGTTTTTTGGAAATTCATCAAATTCGTGATAATAGTAACAGCTACGACGGGGTAGTCATGGTTGGACAATTTTACGGGGGCAATTATTTCTGGTCATCCTTTGGGGATCTCCATCCCCCAAGTGGACGCATCTGGCTGCTAGTGTAAGTGCAGCCGGTGGCCAGTCCCAAGTGAATGACTTCAGCAGTAAGCACTCTTTAAAAATGTCCATTCTGGCTGTTTCTGGATAGCACGCGTTCCTTAGTGTTTTGTTAGCCTAATCGGGGTCGTCCTTTTTCGATTTTTTATGCTCCATCTGGTACAGAGTACCATTCTTGCTAAATAGCTGCAAGGAGTATCAATGATCTGTTTTTAGTCGGTTTTGTGCAGAACTTGTGTGAGACTGTCATATGGGCGAGGTGGGGGCCGGCCAATTTTCAGTTTCTGTCTCGTGTTGGTATTTGGTGCCATCCATCGCCGAAATACCAGCAAGCGTACCTATAGCGTTTCTCATTTTATTTTCGGATTTTGGTTTTTTGGAAATTCTTCAAATTCGTGATAATAGTAACAGCTACGACGGGGTAGTCATGGTTGGACAATTTTACGGGGGCAATTATTTCTGGTCATCCTTTGGGGATCTCCATCCCCCAAGTGGACGCATCTGGCTGCTAGTGTAAGTGCAGCCGGTGGCCAGTCCCAAGTGAATGACTTCAGCAGTAAGCACTCTTTAAAAATGTCCATTCTGGCTGTTTCTGGATAGCACGCGTTCCTTAGTGTTTTGTTAGCCTAATCGGGGTCGTCCTTTTTCGATGTTATATGCTCCATCTAGAACAGAGTACCATGCTGGCTAAATGGCTGCAAGGAGTATCAATGAAAATTTTGGAGTCGGTTTCGGTGCAGAACTTGTGTGAGACTGTCATATGGGCGAGGTGGGGGCCGGCCAATTTTCAGTTTCTGTCTCGTGTTGGTATTTGGTGCCATCCATCGCCGAAATAACAGCAACCGTACCTATAGCGTTTGTCATTTTATTTTCGGATTTTGGTTATTTGGAAATTCTTCCAATTCGTGATAATAGTAACAGCTACGACGGGGTAGTCATGGTTGGACAATTTTACGGGGGCAATTATTTCTGGTCATACTTTGGGGATCTCCATCCCCCAAGTGGACGCATCTAGCTGCTAGTGTAAGTGCAGCCGGTGGCCAGTCCCAAGTGAATGACTTCAGCAGTAAGCACTCTTTAAAAATGTCCATTCTGGCTGTTTCTGGATAGCCTAATCGGGGTCGTCCTTTTTCGATTTTTTATGCTCCATCTGGTATATAGTACCATGCTTGCTAAATGGCTGCAAGGAGTATCAATGATCTGTTTTTAGTCGGTTTTGTGCAGAACTTGTGTGAGACTGTCATATGGGCGAGGTGGGGGCCGGCCAATTTTCAGTTTCTGTCTCGTGTTGGTATTTGGTGCCATCCTTCGCCGAAATACCAGCAAGCGTACCTATGGCGTTTCTCTTTTTATTTTCGGATTTTGGTTTTTTGGAAATTCTTCAAATTCGTGATAATAGTAACAGCTACGACGGGGTAGTCATGGTTGGACAATTTTACGGGGGCAATTATTTCTGGTCATCCTTTGGGGATCTCCATCCCCCAAGTGGACGCATCTGGCTGCTAGTGTAAGTGCAGCCGGTGGCCAGTCCCAAGTGAATGACTTCAGCAGTAAGCACTCTTTAAAAATGTCCATTCTGGCTGTTTCTGGATAGCACGCGTTCCTTAGTGTTTTGTTAGCCTAATCGGGGTCGTCCTTTTTCGATGTTATATGCTCCATCTAGAACAGAGTACCATGCTGGCTAAATGGCTGCAAGGAGTATCAATGAAAATTTTGGAGTCGGTTTCGGTGCAGAACTTGTGTGAGACTGTCATATGGGCGAGGTGGGGGCCGGCCAGTTTTCAGTTTCTGTCTCGTGTTGGTATTTGGTGCCATCCATCGCCGAAATACCAGCAACCGTACCTATAGCGTTTGTCATTTTATTTTCGGATTTTGGTTTTTTGGAAATTCTTCAAATTCGTGATAATAGTAACAGCTACGACGGGGTAGTCATGGTTGGACAATTTTACGGGGGCAATTATTTCTGGTCATCCTTTGGGGATCTCCATCCCCCAAGTGGACGCATCTGGCTGCTAGTGTAAGTGCAGCCGGTGGCCAGTCCCAAGTGAATGACTTCAGCAGTAAGCACTCTTTAAAAATGTCCATTCTGGCTGTTTCTGGATAGCACGCGTTCCTTAGTGTTTTGTTAGCCTAATCGGGGTCGTCCTTTTTCGATTTTTTATGCTCCATCTGGTATAGAGTACCATTCTTGCTAAATAGCTGCAAAGAGTATCAATTATCTGTTTTTAGTCGGTTTTGTGGCAGAACTTGTGTGAGACTGTCATATGGGCGAGGTGGGGGCCGGCCAATTTTCAGTTTCTGCCTCGTGTTGGTATTTGGTGCCATCCATCGCCGAAATACCAGCAACCGTACCTATAGCGTTTGTCATTTTATTTTCGGATTTTGGTTTTTGGAAATTCTTCAAATTCGTGATAATAGTAACAGCTACGACGGGGTAGTCATGGTTGGACAATTTTACGGGGGCAATTATTTCTGGTCATCCTTTGGGGATCTCCATCCCCCAAGTGGACGCATCTGGCTGCTAGTGTAAGTGCAGCCGGTGGCCAGTCCCAAGTGAATGACTTCAGCAGTAAGCACTCTTTAAA